>CM076571.1:20125250-20213557 GCA_034641835.2 Pinus albicaulis
CTTGGATACAATTCAAATCACCTCTTCTCCCATGATCCTTGCATGTTTTCAAGATGTTGTATGCTATTAGTTCTATGAGAGGGTTAAACAGGTCCAAAACCACTCAGATTTGACTAGGTTGTTCATTCTCAACCTACAAAACAAGCAAGACAACCTAGTAGGAGTAAATTTTGAGCTATCATCTGGATCCATTGCTAGGGCCATAGGGATACCAGATGTGGGTGAGAGATGGTTCAAGAGGGTGAAATTGGCCTTAAGCTACTATGAGCCCTTCCTCAAACCTAGGTATCAACGGGACTGCAAGACTTTTTTCCCCTTCTCTCACCTACTAGAGATATATGCACCACTGATGAGGTAGATCATCAAGTACTTCACTTGTGAGGGGAGGTACTCCAGGCTTTACTCATATCACAAAAGGCTACTAATGCACTTCACCTGGGTTAAATTTCTAAACCTACCATACTATCTCTATCGGAGCATTGACAAAATGGATTTAGCAGTCAATAAAAGGAGTTATGCCCACCAAATGCAAAGCCTTTTTCACCACTCTTTGGTTAAAATGATTATTTTACACCAGCTAGAGCAGTAGGTAATCCCTTGGTAATTTTTTATCTCACATGATATATTTTCAAATCCCCAAGCCTTCATTGAGCAAATTTTCCTTCCACTTCACACCCACTTACCTCCACTCCTCCATCACCCCCCAAAGATCATGTTCCATCACCTCCACCCATGCCTTCTCCACAAGGAGACTTACCTCTTTCTTCTTCTCCTAAAGCATCAAATGAGGAAAACAGTGATAATGAAACAAATCAAGAGGAGGCAAAGAAAATAGAAATGGAGGATAGTGAAGTTAGGAATTATGATGATGAGTCTGAGGAGCAAGAAAACAGTGATGCCCTTGACATTAATGGGCAAGAAAGTAGCCTTGAGGCACAAAGCATGGAAGAGGACAGTGAGGTAGAAAGTAAAGGCAGAGAAGACAATCAAGAGGATTATAGTCACAATGAGGATGAAATGAAGAATCAAAATGGCAGTGATGTTGAAATTGATGCACCACAAACTAATGACCAAGCTAAACAGCAAAACAGAGATATGGAGGTTGATGACATGTCATTCAATGTTGAAGTAAACTTGCCAAGTGACCATGAGGACAAAACAGAGCTCAAAAATGACCTTGACTGTCATGACAGCAGTCATGACAGTGAACATGACAGTGGTAAAAATCAAAGTGTTGAAGGCAGCAGTGAGGCTCACAACTCTCCCAATGAACAACATGATGATGCACAAAGTGATGGGAGACCTAGTAGTGAGGGTGAGATGGAAGAGGAGGCTACACACAGCAGTCCAAAAGGTGAGAAATAAGGCTTTACAGTAGATGATAACATTCATGACAAGGACCCTAGAGTAAAAATCATTATACCTTTTGATTTCTCATACCACAAGGGGAAGAGGGATGTGTTTGCTGCCTCAAAAAGGCAAGGGGCCATCTCTTCTCCAACTATCAAACCATTGGACAAAGGTAAGGAAAAAATGAATGAAGATGTTGAGGATCAACATGGTGAACAAACAGAATTTGAACTTATACATGTTGATAGTGAGGAAGAAGAGAAAATCTTCATTTTGCTCCTCCAAAATAAGAATGTGCAAATAAGAGATCTTTAGGCAGATTTGGAAGGAGCCAAGTACAAATATGATGTCTTAGATAGGGGGCACTGGAAAAGGAGTGTACACATGGAAATTTATGAGGTAAGGACACTCAGGGCTTGGAGACAAGCCATAATGGTAGAGGTGCAATTAGAAGAGTACAAGAGGACTCATCCAGAGAGTGAAGAAGAAGAAGAAGAAGAACAGCCTAGAAGGAGGCCAAGGACCATTGGGCTGAGAAATTCCTTGGCCAAAGAGAGGGAGGAAGAACCTGCCCTAACTGAGCAAATTCCTATCAATGAGCTACTTGATAGAGACAGAGAGTTTGATAGGGATCCTTGGCTTGAGAGGGCCAATATGCATTTAGAAGATAATTTGGAGAAGGCAAACAAGGCCCTTGACCTCCAAAGGAAGATGGCCAAACACTATGCCCTTAGAAACCAAATTGCTAGGGCAAAGCTCAAGAAGGCATTGCTTGAAAATAAAACACTAAAGGAGGAAAACAGCCATGAAAGCCTTGGATTTTTGGCTGAATCTTCCTTGCAGGTGTCCAAGACCTATTGAGGGACCACTCCACAAATTTTGGGAAAATTTGAACAAGATTTTGTTTTTTTGAAATTTTGAGGCCTCTATGCGCAGCACCCTTCGCGCTGCACACACATCTCATGCATCCTCAGCTTTCAAACATGAAATTTTTGGATTCCTCTCATCATCATTAGTCTTCTCACAAAATTGCAAACCATTTGGAGCAGTTTTGACCCCCCAAAAGGTCAAAAAACACCTAAATTTTGACCATTCTACCTCATTTTTAGGCAAGATGCTACACATAAAGCAGTGTTGGGAGAATGGATTTTTGGATAGGAATATGGAACTCGTTCAGAAAACCAAAGGTATATCCAGAAAGCCAACTTGACAAGATTTCCAACGAGCCATCATGGAGAAAAATCTGACATCGGGAAAGAGGTCAAAACAAGACTGCAAGTACACATATTTTCTAATATTTTGGCGCTACGCATAGAGGACCAAAAGTGGCAAAAGTCAACAAAACACACTCATTTATTGAAAAATGAGTTTTTTAGTAATTTTGAGGCAAATCACTCTAGGATTAGGTGTTAGAATTTACTATGCATTTATTTTTCTTGGATATTTATGCCTTGGGCCTTGCATGGTCACTTGGACATAAATTGTCATTTATGACTATTTTGGATATTTTAAAAACCCTTATTAGAGTTTTAGCCCTCATTTTCTCCATAAATAGAGCATGAGGCTCTCATGTATTTGGTTGGCATTTGGTGACTTATTCTGAAGTAATACATAGTCTCTTGGAGGTTGAAAGCAATTTGATGTCCTGGAGCTTGTGAATGCCCTGATTTGTTTGTTGATGGAGGAGGATTGGTTGCAGGATCCCTGAGCTTGGTTGATGGTGAAGTGCTTCTATTTTGTTATTGTTATTTCTTGTTTCATTATGTTTCCATATTTCTATGTTGTAGTAGAACAAAGGATTTAGACTAAGAAATTTTTCTGAAGGCACCTTAGCTCTGTTTGTTCTTCACTGCTTTGATGTTTTCTTCTGCTAGGACATGTTAGAGAATCGTTCATTTCTCTCTATACTTCCTAAGCTTGTTTATTTCCTGAATGGTTTAATACAGTTGGTATCAAGCATGATTCATGGTTAGCCCTGCATATTTGATGTCACTAAAACATTATTCTTGAAGTCTCTCTTTAAAGTACCATTACTTAGGTTTGTCAAAGAAGTTTTGTTTCAATCATACTCTTTGCACTTGCTTAGTTAATTGTTTTAAAGATCTTCATATCTATAATCTTAGATGTTCAAGAGTTCCCTCCTCTCTGATTGTAGTTATTCGTGTATCTTAAATTTTTTCTGTCCTTGATGATGAAATCATTGGAAGTTAAATAAGTTTCTTGCCTTCTATATTTCATTGGAATGTTTGTCTTGAATAATTTTCTGCTTTAGTTGAATCAAAAAGTTTAGGGTTTGCTCTGCCTTTGATTTACTCTCTATGCTTATGATTCTTCTAAGTCCCTTTGTTTAAAGTATATGATAAATGATTCTTGATTGCCCTTTGTTCAACTTTTTGTTCTCAAATTTGATTTCCATCTCATGATCCTTTAAACCCCGAAGATCCACCAACCAAGCTAGATTTTCCCTACAATACTCCCTAATCCATTAATGAACCTATCATGACTTTATTAGAGTCCATTCCAATAACTTGAAGATTCCCTTGTTCTATATGTTCTATCTAATCATCTTACCCAACCAAAACAAACAACAAACCCTAATACTTCATAACTAGCCTAAAATTAACCTTAAAAAGCAAACAAGTTCACATCTCTTGCGCAAATTAGAGAGAGCCCTCTCTGAATCCAAGAAGGCTAGGTCCTTGGACTCCAAAGTCTATTTTGATGCTACCCCTGTCCATTTGTATCTCAATCAATATAGAAAATTACAGGGAGCCAACATAATGGCAATCATGGTGGGACCTTTTGAGTTAGTGACAATCTAAGTACTCCTTATGACTTCAGAAACCCTTATCAGTTACATTTAGAAAATTCAAGTGTTAGCCAAGAGTAGAAACTAATTTCCTCACCATCCTAGAAAGATGATGACTCGGCTAGAGGATACTCATTGAAACCTTAGGGCTGCATAAGGAAACTCAGAAAACCCAAAACAGTCCCTAGATTGATTTTTGTCAAAATTTGGTGGTGGACCATCATATACATACCCTCAAAACTACAAAAACATCCACCTGGCGACTCCACTAGCCTCCAGTGGGCTTTTTTCACTCCACTAGTCGCATAGGCTTTCCTAGGATTGTGTCAAATCGGTCCTAATTAGTTTAGAGGCCTAGTCACACACTGTGGGAATTAAACAAAACTAAGAGAGGTCAGCCTTCCGAAAACAGTTATAAACTTTTAGCCTCTCTAAACTTTGGGTTTGAAATTTGGCTTCATGAAGAATCAATACTAGATCTCACCCAGACCCAAATCCTTCAACCATAGTTGATTACCCAGAAAATATTTTGTGGAAAACTTATAAGGCTGAAGACTCAACTACTGTTAGGACCATCCATAGAGAAATTTTTGTCCCTGAAAATCTCACAGCCTTGCAAGACCCTCAGTTTAACCTCCTTCATCAAATAAATTTGTTCAAGACCAAGTCACAAACTGAGATAGACCAGACTGACCTTGAGACCTCATATTTACGCCAAAGCCTCAGTAGAGAAGCCTCTCCTTCTACTCCCCCTGATTTTCAGCTTCTCCATCACTTTGGATCATTTTATTCCAAGACTAACCAAAATCAGTTGGCTGGTCCAAGTACCCCAACTATACCCATTCACACCACCACTGTGCAAAGCACTTCACTTCGTCCTCCACCTCTCACAAATCCTCCCCTTGTAAATCAGCCTTTTTTTCCACTACCTCCCATCATGGCAGCATGGTATGCTCCATTGGTGCTACCACTACCTCTATTGCCTTTTCCAAATGACTACCAATCCCAGATTCCACACTTCACATGAGCTTAATCTACCATTTCCCAATAGCATGTGGAAAAAATGAATGATTCTTTTGACTACATGGAAATAGAAGAGGAGACCATTAATATACGTATGTTTTCCCAAATCCTAGGAGGAGAAGCCAAAAAATGGTTTAAAAACATAACTCTTAATAGCATACATGACTCCCTTCCCTCTACCAAACTTTCATAAACAAATGGGAAATCAGGAAGAACCCTCTCCAAATCCTTTCAGAGTACAACAACCTCAAAATAAATGTAGGTGAAAGTGTTCAAGACTATTGCACTAGATTTAACAGTGTTTACAATGCCCTCCCACCTCACATGAATCCTCCCCAAGGACTAGCCTTAGTGAAATTTCCAGAGGGCTTTAATGCCGACATGGCCTACCAACTGAGGGAGAGAGATCCCCTAACTCTAGAGGACATGCAAAGAGGGGCTGTGAGTGTAGAGGCCAACTTGATTGAGAAAAGAGCTAGGATGATATCAAAGAAGAGAGTAACCTATAGATATGAAACATTGCCTTCAACTTCCTCTTCTGATGCCAAAATTGACACCCTAGTTAGGACAATGGAGAGAATGATGGAAAAAAGAAGTTTGAGTGAGAGAAAACCTCCTAGGGAAAACCAAGTCAATCCACAAAATAGGAATAGGAATTAGAATTTTAGAAAAGACCCTCCCCAAATTAGACAAAGAGAGAATGACCAGCAAATTAGACCCCCTTTCCAAGACAACTATGTAGATGAAGAGGAGAGAGAGCCGGAGGAGTCGGAAGAAAACCATGTAAATGTCATAGGTTCTGATGATGAGGATAACACTTTTCTTATCGAAGAAGAACAAAGGATTTTCTCTTCAAAACCAAATGAAAAATCATATGAATATTCCAAAGACTATAAGTTAGGATTTGAGAATGCCATAATGGAAGTCCATAGGCAATATGATCTTAGGAGAAAAAAGAATCAAGATGTTCCTAAAACAAATCAATCAAACGCTGCTGTTAGGAAAACCCTTGAACATATTCCTAAAAGGAAAATAGAAAACACAAGCACTATGGCTAAGAAAACTGATCTAAACAAGCTAAAATCTAGCCAGCCAAGTAACGACTCAAGTTGCCCTAGTACTTCAACTAGTGGCCCTGAAAAAAACCTTGCTGTCCAAACCATCAAATCAAAATCAGCAAATCAAAAATGTAGAAAATTTTATGGCTAATAAAAATGATGTAAATATGTTAAAGACACCTATTCCTTTCAATTTTGAAGAAGAGATTGCCAAAATCAAGATAACCATGCCTCTCACTGAATTGGTAACCCAAGAGGTGTATAGATCCCAGATTTTGAAAGTGTTAAACATAGGGAATGATACTGACACTCTAAAATTAACTGATGATAAACCAGAGCTATTGTTTGGTCCTGAAGTAGAGGGAAAATATCAAGAAGGAGATGTCCCTCCTTTCTATGTCAGTCTGAACATACATGACAAAATTTTGCATAATACTATGTTAGACTCCAGTGCCTCACACAACCTTATGAAAAAGGTTGTGATGGAGATATTAGGCCTAGAAATCACAAAGCCTTACAAGGACTTATACTCCTTTGATTCAAGCAGGGTCAAGTGTTTAGGCCTAATAAAAGATATGTGCGTCAATCTGGCAGAAATCCCCGCTAAGAGTTTAGTCATGGACATAGTTGTTGCTGATATTCCCAAAAATTATGGCATGCTTCTATCTAGATCATGGGGGGCCAAGCTTCAGGGTAGCCTTAAAATGTACATGTCCTATGCCACCATCCTGGTCTTCAACCAAACAAGGAGGTTGTACCAAGAATCTCACATGAAATATATGGTGAGAAGATTAGGTAGGCCAAACAACACACTGGTTTATTCCATTCATTCGGACCTTGACTCATTCATATTGTACAATTAAAATTATATTAATGAACAAATGAATGAAAATAAAGGAGAACTAAGCCTACTACAACCCTCTAGTTAGAAAATGACACCCAAAACACTAGCAGCCCTGAAGCACAAAATAGTGACAAATCTGAAATTGCACACTTCGGAACATGAGCTTTGATGGCTCTTATGGCAAGGCTAGCTCAGGAGTTGGAGTTTGGATCCATAACACAAATGAAGGCCATTAATATAGACTAGATTTCCAGTGCACTAATTACATTGTAGAGTATGAGGCCCTCCTTATTGGTTTGCATTTACTTAAGGACCTCAAAGATAAGAAAAACTTTGTTCATGGAGATTCAGAATTGATCATTAGAGAAATAAAGGGAGAATATTCAACCAAGAACCCTATACTGAGAGAGTATAGGAATTATGCCCTAGACCTTTTCAAAACCTTTGAGAAGTATAAGCTCACTTTCATCCCTAGAGCCCAAAACTGCCTTGCCAATGAGCTTGCCTTTGCTACCAGCAATTTCCAATTACCTTATGCCAATGAACAATACCTCATCAAAGTGAAAAACAGGCCTACAGTACTGGACAACATAAACCATTGGCAAGTGTTTAAGGGTAATGAACAAATAGATGATTTTCTGCAATCTAGGAATGAATTTGCAAGTACAAAACATAGTTTAAGGCTTGAAAGAGATGATTTTGATGAATATGAAACTCCTGAAACAGAGCTGTCCTCTAATGCTGATATGAACCTCATTAAAAATATTTATGATGCAGAAATGTTTGATAATTTAGATCAAAGAGAACTTGAGGTTTTTCAATGTAAAGATGACACGTTGCCAAGAGGCCTTACACCATTAGAAGACATGTTTGATTTTAATGATGTAGCTAAAAAACCCAAGATGGAATCCACCAAAACAAATGTAGAAGAATGTAACATTGGAAGCATGGAAGAGCCCAAAATGATCAAGCTGTCCAAAACTCTTCCTCCTCACATTAAACAGAAATACATTGAGCTTTTTAGAGAATTTAAAGATGTGTTTGCTTGCGGGTACGAGGACTTGAAATCCTATGACACAAACATCATTCAACACAAAATTCCTCTCAAGGAAAATCAGAAACCATTCAAACAAAAATTGAGAAGAATAAACCACGTCTTATTACCTTTAGTTGAGAAAGAGATAAAAAAGATTAATGATGTCGGGATCATAGTCCCTATTAGGTACTTAGAATGGGTGTCCAACCTTGTGTCAATTAGGAAGAAGACTGAGGAGATTAGGCTTTGCATTGAATTTAGAAACTTGAACAAGGCCTCCCTAAAAGAAAATTATCCCTTGCCTAAAATGGATCATATACTTCAAAAGGTAGTTGGCTCACAAAGAATATCATTGCTAGATGGCTTCTCAGGTTATAACCAAGTACTAGTATTTCCAAGTGACCAACACAAAACTGCTTTCACTACAACTTTGGGTACATTCATGTATGTCAAAAATCCATTTGGCCTAATGAATGCGAGGGCCACCTTCCAAAGGGAAATGGACATAGATTTTTCAGAGGACATAGGTTACTTCATAGTCATATACCTTGATGACATCACTGTCTACTCTAAAACTGATGAAGAACACTTATTCCATTTGAGAAAAGTTTTTGAAAAGTGTAGGAAGTATGGCCTATCTTTGAATCCTAAGAAAACATTGTTTGGCCTTCAGGAAGGAAAACTCCTAGGCCACATCATCTCTGAAGAATGGATCAAGATATATCCCAAAACAATCGAAGGCATACTGCAAATCAACCATCCTAGAAACATTAAGGAACTGCAATCTTTCATTGGAAAGATCAACTTCCTAAGAAGGTTCATCCCCAACCTTGTTGAACTCCTAAGGAATATTACAAACATGTTGAAAAAGGAAGTAGGAGTGAAGCGGAATATGGAAGCAAAACAATCTTTTGAGTTGGTAAAACAAGCACTCACACAAAAACCAATCTTGATCAGTCCCAACTTCACCAAATATTTCTGCATCTTCTCATTTTCATCTGAACACATTGTTGCTGCAGTGCTATTGTAAAAGAACATCATGGGGCAAGAACAGCCCATAGCCTTCTTCAGCAAGGCATTGAGAGATGCTCCTATAAAGTATAACATCATGGAGAAATAAGCATTTGCCTTAATCAAAGCTTTGAAAGATTTTAGAGTTTATATATTGCACTCACATGTCATTACTTTTGTCCCACATATAGTTGTCAAAGACATACTCAATCAATACCCTGATGGTAAAAGGGGTAAGTGGATTGCTACTATCTTAGAATATGATTTATAAATCACACCCAATAAATTTATTAAAGGACAAGGACTTGCAAAGCTTATGGCTAAATCAAATTTCCAAGCATTAGACATGAATATGGTTGATGTGTTAGAAGAAACAGAAGAATTCACGGCTCCGTACATTGAAGAAATATTTTTGAATTCATTTTGGTATGCTGATATCATTTATGTACTTATTTATCTCAATACTCATCCTTCTCTATCAAATACTAAGGCTATATTCTTGAAACAGAAAGCTTTAAATTTCTACATTTTAGATGGAGTTCTGTATTGGAAGAGTTCTGTTGGCATGCTACTTAAATGTTTGCTTGAAGATGATGCAGAAAATATCATGCATGAATTTCATGAGGAGAATGTGGAGGTCACCTCTACTAGAATACCACAACCAACAAGATCCTTAGAGTTTGCTATTATTGGCCTACCCTTTTTCCCGATACTCACAAACTGGTCATGACTTGCCATAAGTGCCAAATCTTTGATGGCAAAAGAAAACTTCTACCTTTTCCTTTGCATCCCATCAGTGTCGAAGCTCCTTTCCAACAATGGGGGTTGGACTTCATAGGAGAGATCCATCCTACCTCATCTGCCCAACATAAGTGGATCCTCACTACCATTGATTACTTCACCAAATGGATAGAGGCCATCCCTTCTAGGAATGTCACCGAATCAGTCATTATCAAATTCCTTGAAACCAACATCTTTTCCAAGTTTGGTTGTCCTAGAAATATCATCACCGATAATACTGCTACCTTTACATCTAAAAGAATGGTTTACTTTTGTTATAAATATCACATCACACTAGGTCATTCCACTGCTTATTACCCGCAAGGCAATGGGCTAACTGGGTCCTCTAACAAGATCTTGGTGAACATCATTAAGAAGCTCCTAGAAAAAAATCAAAAGGCATGGCATAGCAAACTAGTGCATGCACTATGGGCTAATAGACTAACCACCAAGAAATCAATTGGTATGTCTCCCTATCAACTAGTGTATGGTATGGATTCGGTCTTCCCGACATATTTGGGAGTTCTAGTCATGAAGCTCCTCCAAGAGGTACAATCGGAAGAAAATTACATGCAAAGGAGGCTGACCCAAACCATCCATTTGTAGCAGTGAAGGGAGGAAGTTTACAAGAGGACACAAGCAATACAAGACAATATTAAGAAAATTTTTGATAGGAGGGCCAAGGCCAATGATTTCCAAATTGGAGACAGTTCTGAAGTGGGATTCAAGGAGGGAAGACAAGGGAAAACATGGTAAATTTGAAAAATTATGGAAAGGCCCTTACATCATTCATTCAGCAAGAGGTAACAATGCTTTCTTTTTGCAAGAGCTGGATGGAGCATAAATATTTGGAGGTCCTGCCAATGGAAGGATGGTCAAACACTACTTTTGAAAATTCCTAAACTTTGAATCTAGCACTCATTGTACATAACATTGCTTGATCAAGAAATTGAAAAGACAAAAACTCTAAAAAAAATAGAAAAAGGAAAAAGAGGGCAGATTTGAAAGAAAGGTATAGCCCCATACCCAAAAAATAGTGATGTTGAAAGCGTGCAAGTCTAAATGCCACTACTTTTTTTTGAAAAAGAAGTCTTGTTCAATCATCTAGCCTAATCATGGCTGAACATGTTTTCAATTTATTTGCTGATAGGTTAGTGAAATAAAAACTTGTCAAAACATCTAATCTTGAATTTTCAATAGGTGTAGATCAGGAAGAAAGAATTTTGGTTCTAAATTCTCAAATATGAGGAAACGAGAAGGATAGGGTTGCCTAAAAAATGATGGATTACTGCCCTCATACTTTCTAGTTTTGTTAGTATAAAAATAATGGTTGTGTACAGCTTGTTTCAATGCCACAACCCATGATAAATCAGATAGCCTAATCCTGGTTTATTCATGGTTCAATTTCATGTTAGTAGGACAGAGAATAAATTTTTTCAAACAACTTAATATTAACAAATGAGTAGACTAGGTAGAAAATAAAGAGAGTTCATTAGCCTAATCTAAACTCTTGGAAGAAATAAGGGTACAATTAGATAGTTTGATTTTTGTTTTCAAAAAGAAAAATTTCAAGGGTGGGAAAATCTAAGTGCACACAAAGAAAAAAAAAATTAGGCAAAGTAGGCTGGGTAGGTAGAGATGAGTCTGAAGCAATCATGTCTTTCAGATTTTTTGGATCACAGCTACAAGAGAACACTTGCAAAAATAGAAGAAAGGTTTGCCCAATGGATGAGGCACTAGTATTCAAACACAGAGACCCAAACATCTGAGGTTCTGGACACCTCCTCAAAAGGAGCTGCCCTCCCCAAGTGGAGCCACTATTAGTCATTAGTAATTTTTATCATTTTAAGATGACTATTTGAGAAAACTAGATTTCTAAAAGAAACTTTCATGAAATACTGTGAGTTTTAGAAATCTTACTGCCTTCATTATCCTTAGGATAAAATTTTCACTCTTATACTACTCTACCATGCCTTGGCCAACCTACCACTCCTGAAGAGTCCCTCATAAAGCCTAGGTCACTCATCCCCATCCAATTTTTTACACCTATGGTTTGGACACTCTGTTTTTACCTTTGCCTACTTTTCACCATGCTGACCTAATGCCTCAAAGCCTTCAAAAACTGAAATTTTCCTCTGAAAAATCCTTAGGCAAATAAATTTCAGTGGTTTTTGAATCTTTAAAATGATATAGCTTGTAAAAATGAACTCAGTTCCCTCCTCTTTCCTAAAAATCCCCAAGTTAAAACTTCAGTCCATGGAAAAGTAAAAAAACCCCCTCCACTAGGTCACTAGAATTTATAGGTGTTAGGGTTTGCCTTTATGTTAAATAAGCATGGTTTTTTGGTAATGAGAAATTTGGAATCAGGTCAAAGGAACAAACTATAATTGGTGTAAAACAAATAAGAGAAGCCTCCAACAAGGGTTTCCTTATCAAAAGTATATTCTGCAAAAGATAGTTAGCCATGAGTGACACTTCTGCAGGACTATCAAAGATGGATACCTACAGGAAGATTGATAAGATAAAAAAAACCTGATGTATCTCATGATGATGCCACATATAAAGACTAAAGGAGTTGCTGATACCAACTACTAGGGTTTTCACACCAAGAAGTTTTCACTGCTTCAAAGTGAAGACATGAAAAAATGTCAGTTGAAAGAAGGTCAAAATTCTTCTCTTCAGTCTCATCCACCAAGCAATCAAAGGCATAAAAGATGCAGGACTGAAGATTCCAAGGTGAAAGTGCCAAAATAATCACAATTTTACTATTTAAAAGTGCTGAAATTCATGAAAAGGATAAAGTGGAGAAAACCTTCAAAAAAGAGCACTAATGTCACTGTATGCCTTTTTCCTCAAAAATTTGTCAAAATGACCCTTTGATTTTTAAGAACTAGTTCATGTTTCCAAAATTTGGGTAAGAGGAAAAATTAAGCTTGTTAAAAAGTTTGTAAATCCAAGGGAAACATCAAGATGATCCAGCAAAGGAAAAAACCATTTTTCTTAGATTTCTGCCACCTACAGGACAAAAAGACCAAAAAGTCAATGAAAAAGCAAGAAAGAAAACAAACATTAGAAAAGTGGGTTTGATTATGAAATTATTTTTCAAAAGAGGTATAAAAAGGTCTTCCTTCCCTCTTCTTAAACTCATTTTGTTTTGAAAGAAAGATAGAGATTCGTTGAAGCATTTTAGGTGTTTTCTAGAACGCTGTGGTACTGAGCTATGCATATTTTCTCTTTGGCACTACGCATAGGAGGGGAAAAAAGATAGTGTTAAAAACACGCATCGCGCACGCATGGACCTGCTATGCACACGCCTGTCAAAGCCCGAGTTGCCACGTGACACCGCACATAGGGGAGGACTCGACAAGCCCGTGCAAGCCCGAGCCGCCAACAAGCGGCGCTATGCATAGGCCCGCACAATAGCCCGATTCTTCCTGGGTACGCGTACAAGGGCACCCAACCGCCCCAAAATTGTTACGTAGGCATGTAGAGGGCATGATCGAAATGACCAATCGAGTGGCACCGTGCACACGAGAAGTTTGGCTAGAATTTCCAAAAATTGGTCAAATTCAGTCTTTTCCTCCTCAAATTTTCCCTAGGCTCCTGCACAAGTTGAAAAAGGTTGGTGGTCACTTTTCTTTGCCCTCCAAGTGTTCTTTTTGCATCCATAATCAAAGAAGAGTAACAAAAATCTAAATTGGCTAAAAAACCCTAATCTTCATGGCAAACAATCATTTAACCTTCTAGGGAAGAATTTACTAGTTGGATAGTGGTCATTGGTGTAAATACACTCAGTACAAGCTAGGCATCCTTCAAAACTCTGAAAGCATTCCTAGACTTACTTCCATTTTGCCCCCGTTTGTTAAAATTTTCCCTCACCATCACTGATTTTTCCTCCCTAGACTTGAAGCTCTCACAAGCTAAAAACCAATTTGTTCAAGGACACAATCAGTCACTATGTCCGGAGAAGAGATAAGTACCAGTAGTGATGAAGGCCAAGGGCCTATCATGCCAAAACACAAGGGAGGAAGAATTAATAGGTTTGAGCCATTGAATACAATTCAAATCACCTCTTATCCCATCATCCTTGCATGTTTTCAAGATGTTGGATGCTATCAGTTCTGTGAGAGGGTTAAATAGGTCCAAAACCACTCAGATTTGACTAGCTTGTTCATTCTCAGCCTACAAAACAAGCAGGTCAACCTAGCAGAAGTAAATTTTGAGCTATCATTCGCATCCATTGCTAGGGCCAGAGGGATACCAGATGTGGGTGAGAGATGGTTCAAGAGGGAGAAATTGGCCTTAAGCTACTATGAGCCCTTCCTCAAACCTAGGTATCAACAGGGCTGCAAGACTTTTTTCCCCTTCTCTCACCTGCTAGAGAGATATGCACCACTGATGAGGGAGATCATCAAGTACTTCACTTGTGAGGGGAGGAACTCCAAGCTTTATCCATATCACATAAGGCTGCTAATGCACTTCACCAGGGTTAAATTTCTAAACCTACCATACTATCTCTACCAGAGCATTGACAAAATGGCTTCAATAGTCAAGAAAAGGAGTTATGCCCACCAAATGAAAAGCCTTCTTCACCACTCTTTGGTTAAAATTATTGTTTTACACTAGCTAGAGAAGCAGGGAACCCCTTGGGAAGTTTTTATCTCACATGATATATTTGCAAATCCCCAATCCTTCATTCAGCAAAATTTTCCTTCCACTAAACACCCACTTACCTCCACTCCTCCATCACCCCTAGAGATCATGTTCCATCACCTCCACTCATGCCTTATCCACAAGGATACTTACCTCTTTCTTCTTCTCTTGAAGCATCAAATGAGGAAAACAGTGATAATGAAACAAGTGAAGAGGAGGGTACACACAACAGTCCAAAAGGTGAGAAAGAATGCTTTCCAACAGATGATAACATTCATGACAAGGACCCTAGAGTAAAAATAATTAGACCTTTTAATTTCTGATACCATAGGGGGAAGAGGGATGTGTTTGCTGCCTCAAAAGGCAAGGGGCCATCTCTTCTCTAGCTATCAAACCATTGGACAAAGGTAAGGAAAAAATGAATGAAGATGTTGAGGATCAACATGGTGAAGAAAGAGTATTTGAACTTATACATATTGATAGTGAGGAAGAAGAGAAAATTTCCAGTTCGCTCCTCCAAAGTAAGAATGCCCAAATAAGAGATATTCAGGAAGAGTTGGAAAGAGCCAAGTACAAATATGATGTCTTAGATTGGGAGAACCGGCAAAGGAGTGCACACATGGAAATTTATGAGGTAAGGGCACTCAGGGCTCAGAGACAAGCCATAAGGGCAGAGGTGCAATTATAAGAGTACAAGAGGACTTATCCAGAGAGTGAATAATAAGAAGACGAACAACCTAGAAGGAGGCCAAGGACCATTGGGCTAAGAAAAGCCTTAGCGAAAGAGAGGGAGGAAGAATCTACCCTAGCTGAGCAAATTCCTATCGGTGAGATACTTGACAGAGACATAGAGTTTCATAGGGAGCCTTGGCTTGAGAGGGCCAATATGCATTTAGAAGATAAGTTGGAGCAGGCAAACAAGGCCCTTGAGCTCAAAAGGAAGATGGCCAAACACTATGCCCTCATAAACCAAATTGCTAGGGTAAAGCTCGAGAAGGCATTGCTTGAAAATAAAACACTAAAGGAGGAAAAAGGCCATGAAAGCCTTGGAGTTATGGCTGAAGCTTCCCTATAGGTGTCCAAGACCTCTTGAGGGACCACTCCACAAATTTTGGGAAAATTTGAATAAGATTTTGTTTTTTTTGAAATTTTGAGGCCTCTATGCGCAACACCCTTGGCGCTGCGCACACAGCTCATGCATCCTCAGCTTAAAAACTTGAAATTTTTGGATTCCTCTCATCATTAGCAGTCTTCTCACAAAATTGCAGACCATTTGAAGCAGTTTTGAACCCCCAAAAGGTCAAAAAACACCTAAATTTTGACTATTCTGTCTCATTTTCAGGCAAGGTGTTGCACATAGAGAAGTGTTGGGAGAATCAATTTTTTGACAGGAAAATGGCTCTCATTCAAAAAACGAAAGGTATATATGGAAAGCCAACTTGACAAGCTTTCCAACGAGCCATCACAGACCAAAATCCGACACTGGAAAATAGGTCAAAACAGGACTGCAATTACACCTATTTTCTGATATTTTGGCGCTGTGCATATCAGGACCAAAAGTGTCAAAAGTCAACAAAACACACTCATTTATTGCAAAATGATTTTTTTAGTATTTTTGAGGCAACTCACTCTAGGATTAGGTGTTAGAAGTTATTGTGCATTTATTTTTCTTGGATATTTATGCCTTGGGCCTTGCATGGTCACTTGGACGTAAATTTGTCATTTATAACTATTTTGGATATTTTAAAACCCTAATTAGGGTTTTAGCCCTCCTTTTCTCCATAAATAGAGCATGAGGCTCTCATGTATTTTGTTGGCATTTGGTGACTTATTCTGAAGTAATACATAGTCTCTTGGAGGTTGAAAGCAATTTGATGTCTTGGAGCTTGTGAGTTCCCTGATTTTTTTGTTGATGGAGGAGGATTGGTTGCAGGATCCATGAGCTTGGTTGATGGGGAAGTTCTTCTATTTGTTATTTTTATTTCTTGTTTCATTATATTTCCATATTTTTATGTTGCAGTAGAACAAAGGTTTTAGACTAAGAAATTCTTCTGAAGGCACCTTAGCTCTATTTGTTCTTCACTGCCTTGATGTTTTCTTGTACTAGGACATGTTAGAGAATCCTTCATGGCTCTCTATACCTCCTAAGATTGTTTATTTCCTGAATGGTTTAATAAAATAGGTATCAAGCATGATTCATGGTTAGCCCTGCTTCTTTTATGTCACTAAAACATTATTCTTGAAGTTTATCTTTAAAGTACCATTACTTAGGTTTGTCAAAGAAGTTTTGTTTCAATCATACTCTTTGCACTTGCTTAGTTAATTGTTTTAAAGAACTTCATAGCTATAATCTTAGATGTTCAGGAGTTCCCTCCTCTCTGATTATAGTTATTTTTGTATCTTAAATGTTTTTTGTCCTTGATGATGAAATCACTGGAAGTTAAATAAGTTTCTTTCCTTCTATATTTCATTGGAATGTTTGTCTTGAATAATTATCTGCTTTAGTTGAATCAAAGAGTTTGGGGTTTTCTCTGCCTTTGATTTCCTCTCTATGCTTATGATTCTTCTAAGTCCCTTTGTTTAAAGTATATGATAAAGGATTCTTGATTTCGCTTTGTTCAACTTTTTGTTCTCAAATTTGATGTCCATCACAATATCCTTTAAACCCCGAAGATCCACCAACCAAGCTAGATTTTCCCTACAATACTCCCTAATCCATTAATGAACTTATCATGACTTTACTAGACTCCATTACCCAATAACTTGAAGATTCCCTTGTCCTATATAATCATCATACCCAACCAAAACAAACAACAAACCCTAATACTTCATAACTAGCCTAAAATTAACCTTAAAAAGCAAACAAGTTCACAACTCTTGCACAAATTAGAGAGAGCCCTCTATGAATCTAGGAAGGCTAGGTCCTTGGATTCCAAAGTCTGGTTTGATGTTACCCCTGTCCATTTGTATCTCAATCAATCTATAAAATTACGGGGAGCTAACACCCATCAAATGGAAATTAAATATATGTTTTCTATGGGGGTGGGGTTGAATTGATTATTAATCAAATTCACAAAAAGTACAACACTAAGAAGAATAAAATGAAAACTTACGCGGAGAGAGTTTGGGAATTAATAAAAAATTTAGCTCTTCTAATACATTGTTTGTGCCAAGTGAGAAAAACAAAAAATTTGATTCTTTGGTGGTAGCAACTTATTTTTTCAATATAGAACTAACCCATAAATCATTTCACCTTGAAGTTATATTCCAACCATCTATTCTAGATAATGAAGAATACTGGTAGATATTTGATAATGAAAATCATATTGTTAATTTTTCTACTAAAAAATATAATGAAGAGGCAGAATTATTAGAAAGATGAAAACCAAGAATAATTTATCCAAAGCTAAATCCTTTGGTTAAATTGGAAATTTAAAGATGGAAAGCGCAAGAATTACTTTTCTAATATGACACTCTAATTAGACTTCAAATCCAGTTGTAATTAGAAGGAAGAATGGGTAAATATGATTAAATATTGATTTAATTGATCTCAATAAGGCTTATTATAACGATAACTATCCTTTACCAAATATGGAAATATTGTTACAACAGGTAACAATTTCTACAATATTATTTATCCTTAATGGATTTTTGGGATATAACAAAATATTGGTTGTTGATGAAGACAAGCATAATATGAAATTCATGAAACCATGGGGAACCTATGCTTATATTCAAATTTGGATTGGAAAATGTAGGAACAACATTTCAAAGAGCCATGGATCATGCATCTAAGGAAATGATAGGTAAAATCATGCCTGATAATCAAAATGATCCAACAAACTACTCTAAGTTGAGAACATCTAAGTGTTAAGGAATATTATAGGAGGATAAAGGGGATTATATTGCAAATATAAATAATATAATAGTGAATCTATATCTTGATATGGTGATATGGTTTCAAAGCCACTCTTCTTCGGGTTAATTTCTCTTAAGACTTTATCTAGACAAATTCTCTTTAAGGGTTCACCTCAATTCTGTACAATGAAATTGGGCAAGTAGAGACAAAGTTGTAAATTAGGCATTCCTTTGTCTCTAAAAAAAAAAAAAATAGTATCATAAGTTTAACTCAATGTCAATCAAACATGAGTTTTAGATGAGAATACTAGAATCAAATCTAAATTATGTCTAAAATCAAGATCAAGTGGCTTAATGCCATATGAAGAAGGCCTTCTCACGAGATTCTTATTCCTGCCAGAGTTTTCCATGAAAAATAAATTCATATTTGAAAATTTTCATGGCCTAGTTACTCCACATATTTAACCTTGTTAACTTGAACTATACATAAAATAACTCAATAAGAATATTAATAATACTAGAAATACATAAATTCCCACGGGGTATAGAATAAAGGGTGATGTGGTGTTCTATTAAGACACTTTGTGATGTGAAGATTACTGGTTCGAAATTCCGTGAGAAAAAATCCAGTTGATATGGCCCAGGTCAAGTGCTATCCCCAAACGATTTTAACGACTTAGATACTGCTAAGTCGTAGTTTCTCAAATCAAAAATTAAATATGCAATCATTACAAGATTCACACAACTTGATAAAAAAAAAATACCAAAAATACATAAACATAAATACGGTACGGTCATTAACGATCATAAAAATAAATTCATTTTTCAAACTTTTAAATCATATTAATACCCCATTCTAAACAAAATACATAATCATAAATTGTTTCGGAGTTAACACAATTTAATATTATAATTACGCTAAAATCCAATAATAACAATTAGTTTGAATTATATATGAAGTCTCTTGGTTACCCATAGGAAGACACCCCTAACACTTAGATTGAAAATGGTAACACATGGCTCTCCCGATACTTGAATCCCTTTCCCACCACTACTTTTGCTCTAATTTGGAACAACCCTCATTAAGTTTCTATCCTTGCAACAGTGGAAACCCTTGAAATATGCAGCATTTTATGGATTACATGGAGCTTATGTATGTAGCTTTGACTAGAAAATACATTAAAAAGGATTACATGGATAGTTGCTTTGCATGTGAAGACTAAAAGGATTCGGATAGCCGGTTGGTGATGATAATATAAAACGATAATATTTGTTTTTTCTCTTTTCATTTTCATTTTACTATTATCGAGAATCAATTGTGTCAACATTACTCCAAGAACGTTTCATGTCAATATTAAAAACTGTCACATATTGGAATCCAATGTCTATTTTATTATTGATATTATGGGAAGCATGAACTCGTATTCAAGTACTGCCCACTACGAATCTCCAAGGCATTTATTTATAATAAAATTGTTAATAATTATAAAGGGTTAGGTAATTTAACCTATTGAAGTGGAATTATCATCATGAAGAGACAAATTTATTACTCACTATTTATGAATAGATATGGGTCATTAATTAATATAAAATCGAGGAATTTGGTAAGGTATTTATTAGGAATTTGGTAAGGTATTTGGATGGTGTGGAAAAATCAAATTTTCATTTTTTTCAAATGAGTAATATTATTTGGAGTTGTCTTTAGTGTGATTTTTTGGAATTTCATATACACAAAGACCCTAAAAACCCCTAGGACACTCCGGTTGTGCAAGATTACCCATCAAACTTCTATTTTCAATAAAATTCTGCCAAAATTTAAAGAAATTAAACTGGAAAAAACTACGATAAAAACCTTCAAAAAACCGCACTATAAACTACTCGATATTATTTTAATTTATTTGAATTGTTCAACTTAATTGTGTCATCTCCTCACTTTATGTTCAAGTATTTTTAATAACGTATCTTATATTGATAAGTTATTTTTGAAAAATGCCTCTACCAGCTACTCGTTTTTCAACAACCTTTGAGAAAGAAACAGGAGTAGATATAATCAATCTTGAACTTTTTCCATAATGATTTTTGGATCAGCATTGCTTTCTATCCTGTCATTCTCCATTTTAGTTGTTCTTCTATTTGCTTTATTTTTCTTATTGCTTCAGGCTAAGGTGAAAATTTAATAAGATTTGATAGCATACTTTAAATTTGAAGACATTGCATTCGTATATAATCTAAATATTAATAGTTTATTTAGACGTTAATTCTCAAGAATTTGTACTGGAGTTTGAAAATATGCAACTGAGTGAACCCTATTAACAAAGTAGGATATTCAAATGGTTAAGAATATCTCATCATGATTACATCGTCCATATCTTCAAAAGAATAAATTCTTCCAGTAAAAAGTGAAAGATATTAATCATATGCTAGTTGAATTAGAGTATGAAGGAAGACTTTAACTATTACATCATCATGTTGAATCAAGTGAGTGTCAGATATAGTCAAGAATTCATCAAATTGTTTCTCTGGATTCATAATACTATCACCACGAAATATAGGAAGAACTCCTTGCATAAGGTTGGGAAGCTAATGGTGCTCCCCTCCAAGATCCAAAGGACTAGATCTTTATCACATTTTAATGTTCCATCTTGTGTTGCATCCGCTTTTTTATTTATTTTCTTTTTCTTTTTTTATTCATTATTAGGAATTTCATTCCTAAATCTTTTCTTTTTTTTCAATTTTCCATATTATTTGTTTATATGATATTTTCTTCTTCGTGGGTATGAGTATATAATACTAGAATTGTGGTATTTTCTACTTCAACTTTTAAAATTGTTTAAAGGATCTCTTATCTATTTCTTGTTAATGTTCCTTGAAATCTCATAAAAGAATCTATCTTTTGATTGTCGATTTATTTTTCCTAGGACTTTACCAAATCTTTCTTGCTAGGCTAATATTTTCCAAGTGCATTTAGGCTATTCATACTATTTGCAAAGAAAGACCATACAATTGTCCTAGAACACCTTCTTTGGCCTTGAAGTCTAATTTGTATTTCTACTCGCACAAGATATTAATGAGTCATAAGATAAAAATAGGAAAAAAAATTGCTTTGTAAAAACTAACCTTCAATTTGTCCCCAATATGGTTGTCAAAAACTGTTGATCATCGAGACTAGATATATTCACAAAGATAAAATTTAAAGGAAAGTCTTCCCTTCCTTTTCTTAAAGAGTTGGTACTCCTCTCAAAAAGCATAAAACTCATAATGACACATAAATTAAAAGTATATATACAAGTGGTGATTATATTCATAATGACAATTACAATATAAGACTATATGTAAATGTAAATGAAACCAAGACATTTGTTTCTAGTATAGTAGTAAATAAGCCAGATTATAGGAAACATTCCACATTTACAAAGAACTTACAAGATATTTCCCTTGATATCATAAAGATAAAAAGGTGATATACATTGGAAATTCCATGCTTTGAGATTTCAATAGTTGTGAGCTCCTCAAAGTTCTTTGTGTAACCTCTAGTATATAAAATGATAAGCTTATAAGTGTTGACGAAATAAAATTGCGTTCATCCAAATGGATTGAGATGGGTTCCTATGGACCATGTAAATCAAAATACCTAGAAATACAGGGAGAAGACAATTAGAAACAACCCTCAAGATTAGATCGACTCAAACAAAAAGGAAAATGAATATTGATCGAGAAGAATATGTTGGAAGCTCAATTGAGAGAATTTTTTCTTACAATGCTAGAAAACAAAAATCTCTCTATCTACCCCTCATCTAATGAACTCTCTATTTAATGTTACACTTTTGAAATAAATCCCAACTGCTCCAGTTGTCTTTATATTGTTGAAATTAGTTACGCTTTAACTGTATTTTTAATAGTGTGGTTTAACCATTTTTTTGATGAATTCGTATAATGGTGCTATAGTTAACTCACGCTTCACTTGGATATTTGAAAATTCATGCTCAACTTCCTTTAATTTTTCACTCAAGTGATGTGTCACGTTATCTTGATCATCATTCTTATTGTCATAGTCCATTGAACATTTTTGGATGTCTTCCTTTGAGAAAAAGATAATTGTTTAAAAACAGATGGCCCAAGAGATGTGCATTTCATCCAATTTTTGTTTCATCGTTTCTTTTTCTAGTAGGTAATTTTATACCATATGTGGGTCATCTAGTTTTTTTCCATGAATACATTAGTCCTTTTTATGGAAATATTTTCACAATCAACAATAAATTGTTTGAGATCATTAATTCTCTCATCCCAATAAGCCGTAAGTGTTTAAGTTGTTCTTTTCAAGGTAAATTTGGTTCCTTCCTCTGCATCTCATTCATATTAGAGACCCTATCAATAAAAAAAAATTATATCATTTTCAATAAAATAATCATTAGCTTTCAAAACCTTTTGTAAAACCTCTTTATAATACGTAATTATATAAGCAACAATAAGTGAACTTTTTGATAGTTCCCATTATCATATTATTACAAAAAGTGTTTTATTAATAATTTCAACAACATATTTTCTAATCTACGCCAATATAATTATTTCTCCTTTTATTTTGAACTTGGTTGAAAAAGTTATTTAGTGGGTCTCAGTACATTCAATGGTTTAGAAAACAATGGTCTAAGACATAAATCAACTTCCAACTCATTAATTTCTTTCTTCAAATTAATAATTTCCCTTTCTCTCTCACTTATGGAAGACTCAAGAACATCCCATGTAGCTTGGTGAAACTTTAAAACTTAGGACACTCTAATTTCTCAATATTGATATCAAAATTCTATCTCTCTACTACTATCTTATTCTTTACATTGACTTTTCCAATTTGTATTTTTTTGGAATGCCTATCAAATTTAGCATTATGTAATTTCACTAATTCTTCTTAAAAATTAATAGGATCACAACAAGCAAGTTCTTGAATCTTCGACAAGCATCCTATTCTCTATTATTTACTTTTTATACCAACAAGGACCTTCAGTGATACAATCCATCTCCATATTTTGAGAATAAATTTCTTCTTCCTAAGATTCTTTAGTAACCTTTTTTGTTACACTCCTTTTGCTCTTGCAACCAATAGAAATAACTATGATATCTCTCAATAAATTTTCTTGGAGGATCTTCATCTCCTCTAACACCATGGTTTTTTGTAGCAATCCTCTTCTCCTTATATGTATTAACTTGACATTGTCTCTTAGAAATTGAAGAGATTTTATGAGAATTATGGGGGGAATCATGATCAGTATTCGCAGTAGGTTGGCTTCTTTTATTTTATTTTCCTTTAGAACTTATCGAGGTGTTAATCTAATCATGGAGAGGGTTATTTTAATGTTCTTCTTCTTCTAAACTTTGATTATCCCCATCTTCCTCTTCTAAATGCTTATTAAAACTTGAGGACTATTAAATAAAAAGCATATGAATAGATAATATTCCTCATGGGTGAAAACCTTTGCAAGGGTGGACTTGGCACACTTTAAATGTGTCAAAATATGAATCAATTTCATTTAGATGTAAACTTTACTATACTTTTAAATCTCCAATTTTGAAAAGAGTAGGAATAAACTATTTTTTACTCCTTTAATTGAGTAAATGTGCCCAATATATGTATTGTCAATGTATTTCAATAAGGAAAAACTTATTAGAAACATAATATGGAAGAGGCAAATGTTTTCCTTAAAAACCAAAAATTTTAATAAGAAAACTTTTCATGGGATTTGAAGATGCTATTTTTTTAAATAAATTCTTGAGCCTCATAAAAAAGTATACCTATATCAAGACCAAAATCCATCTTCTTCAACTCTATAACAAAATATTTTTTTTAACTTGATAAAATTGAAAGAGAAACTTGTGCTTCCATAATATTGGATACCATAAATGAGAAGACTCTTCATTTATATTCATATTTTGAGAAACAAGTAGGTCTTTGAATATGTTTACATAGGCGAAGTAATAAATCAAATAATAGACTATGAAAAACTTCTTTGAATTTCCAAAATTTCCCAATTACTAGGAAATATCATTAAAGATAATACTGACCTGATCAAATATAATTCCCTTATTAACTAAATAATAGAGAATGTAAAGAACATATCTATATATATGTTCACTGGAATCATACGCACCAATTCTTTATGAAATGCAAGAAAATTATTTGTAGGTATTGGCCATTATATTTACTTGAGTTTGTGTAACATATGTTGAAGTGGGAAAAGGTCTCTTAAAAAAAATTCTTAAAATTTCATTACATCTTCCTTAACCCTTGATAAATTTGTTTTCTTCAAAAATTTTGAAATATTTGTGTAGCTTTGATAGTCATGACATTCTTTTGAAGGAATTAGATGTACATGATTTCTACTATTTTCTTCAAGATGAACCATCCTTGTTTTCTTATCAAATTTTGTTATGCACCAAGAAACAAAATCTGTGAAGTCAAATGATTTAACCATGAAACCTTATTTTATTAGTCTAGACACCTAATCTTAGTTGATAATTCATTTCTCTTCTAGAAATCCAGAATACAACTTATATGCCACAAACTCGTGGATGTCACGCTTTTCTCACCAAAGTGTATTAATAGTGTCTCTACAATAAGACTACTTCTCTCTATTCATGATATTTTTTTTTGGTAGACTTGGGTTACTTGAAGGTAATAAACTCTGAATGTCCACTTAAAAAGGAGAGTATATTTTTGTTAGAAATATGATGCAGAGTGTTGTCCTTGATGGCAACCCACTGAATGAAGATGAAGACATGAGAATGTTGGCAGGTGTTGTCCTTGATGGCAATCCACCTGATGAAGTTATTCTTGACCTGATGGACTTGGTAAATGATGTAAATCTGATATGAAATGATGTTTGTTAGCAATATGATGAAGATGTGCTTGATAGAATATGCCTTGATGAACTAATTCTGATGTATCTACAGTAAGTACAGAAGGCAATGAAGAAAGAAATTCAGCATGTGCTAAAACCTATGGTGAGAAGAGTATGTCTCTAAGCATACGTGTATTTGTCTAGGGGAAGTCGCGTATGCACGCGGAAAAGAACGTGCCAAGTAGCGTATGGGAAAAAGCGCTCAAAAAGTGCAAAACCAGGGGTAACCACCATGGTATTGACCCATTGTATTGGGTAATGATTCGTCTAAATGACCCCGTCCAGGAATACCATCGGAAGTAATGTGGTTTTGGCCCATGGTATTGAAAAAGGGTAAACCTATATAAGGAGAAGAAATTCATTGTGCAAATCATGAATGTGGGTGCAAGATGTCTGAGCTTGAATGAATACTTCTCTCTGAAGGATATCTGAATGGAAAGGGTTACAGTTGAATGATAGATCTGAATGTATGATGCACCAATGATGAAGAAGGAGATCTAGATCTGAAATGTACTTGTATTTGCTAGATCTGTTTATGGAATGATTAGATCTGTGATGAGGCGAACATCTGTCTGAGGTAAAGGGTAAAATCTGAAGTGATGTATCTGTTGTGAAGAATTGCAATGACATAAAATTCTGAAGAACCATACGCTAGTTCGCCGAAGAGGAAGCGCGTATATACGCGGCTTCGCTGAAGAGAAAGCGCGTATGCGCAATGAAATTGGATCTGTAATATGTACAGAAGTATACGCTGGTTTATGTGAACGGAAGCGCGTATATACGCGACATCATAGAAAGGAAAGCGCGTATGCAAACTAGGGTTTGCTGAAGTCTGTGGTAAGAAATGTCTGATCTGTTCTGCTGGTTTACTGATATCTGTCAGTGAGTTATATGTATCTGTTTCATGGTTGACTGTGCTTAAAAGTATGGAAAGGGTCCAATCTGAAAATATGATGAAACGTGGCCTACAAGTATTGTTCTATTGAAGTTGTTGGATCCAGTGTGAAAATTGATGAAACGTGGTCCAAGGTGGTGCTGAGGGTTGTAGCCTTCAGTCAGGGGGTGGTAGCTCCTTTCCAGGTGAGGCTGGTAAACGAGATCGGGGGGTCGTAGCTCCCTTCCAGGAGAGGCTGGTAAACGAGTCGGGGGGTCGTAGCTCCCTTCCAGGAGAGGCTGGTAAACGAGCGCAGGTGGGTGCCTGCGTGCTGGTCAAGTCTGCACCAGCACATATGTTGTAAGATGTTTTCTCTATAATAAAATATTGAAGGCTGAGCAACTGCAGCGGTGGTTTTCTCCCGTCTTGGGTTTCCACCTAAAAATCTTGGTGTTCATGTGTGATGCTTTGTGTGATGGTTTATTCTGTTGTTACTACACATGTTTACTGTTAGCTTAACATCAGATGAATGAATATTGCAAATAACTAAGTTAATAAACATCTGCATATTTAGATCTCTGCTAATACGCTAGTTGCATGAAGGCTATCCACATGTATACGCGAGTTTACTAAAGGAAAGTAGCGTATGGGTTTTAGAGAGTGAAAAAGTAAAAGTTTTGAATATGCAGTAAATATTGATTCACCCCCCCTCTCAGTATTTTTCCCAACAATTGGTATCAGAGCGGGGTCCTTCTGCAGAAGCTTGATCGCTTGAAGGAGATCCGTCGCAATGGGAAGTCAAGAAGGAGTAATGTCTATAAAGCCACCTCTATTCAATGGAAGCAATCTGATATTCTGGAAGGTATGAACAAAATCTTATCTGCAAAGTCTTGGTGCAGATGTATGGGCAATCGTGGAAGAAGGCTATCAATATCCGACAAGTATTCCTACTGATGCAGCTGAAAGGAAGAAGTATGAAATCAATGCCAAAGCAGTGAATGTCTTATTAGGAAGCATGTCTGAATCAGAATTTGCTAAAGTGATGCAGCTACATTCAGAAAAAGAAATATGGGACAAAATCATTCTGAGCTATGAAGGAGATACAAAGGTAAAAAGTGCAAAACTCCAAACTCTTAGAATTGAATATGAAAATTTGAAGATGCATAGTGATGAAAGTGTTGCCAGCTTCTTTCTTCGTCTAGATGATATTGTAAATCAGATGAGAAATTTGAGTGAAACCATAACTGATACTACTCTGGTAGAAAAAGTTTTAAGATCCTTGACTTCAATATTTGACTCTAAAGTTTCAGCTATTGAAGAAAGGAAAGATCTGCAAACTCTTACTATTGTTCAATTACATGGTATTCTGACTGCTTTTGAAATGAGACAAGGAGGTCCTTCTCAAATCAAAGAAGTTGTTTTTAAGGCATCTGCAAAAGGAAAAGAAAAAGAAGTTGTCAAAGAATCCATATATATATCTGAAGAAGAAGAAGAAGCAAATTTTGTGAGAATACTTCAACTAGGTACCGGAAAGTTCAAAGGTAAGCTTCCTTTCAAATGTTTTAATTGTGGAAGAGTTGGTCATTATGCTGCAAAGTGTCCTTATAAAGAAACTTCGTCTAAAGGAAAAGAAGTAGCAAGAAGGAATAAGAATTGATCTAGCACAAGAAAAAGTTATTATACTAATGAAGACAGTGATGGGTCATCTGATAGTGAGGAAGAATGTAAAGAAGATTTTAGACTTCTCATGGAATTTGAGCAAAGAGAAGAAAAGGATACTTTTGTGGATGCTCTAGAGGACAATGATTTTCTTGAAGAAAACAATCAACTCAAAGTAAGCCTAGAATAAAAGAACATAATCATAGAGACTCTTGAAAATCAGCTTGAAGCAAAGGAAAAACGCATCGAGGAATTGGAGTGTGAAGTAGTAAGTCTAAGGAAAGATAATGAGAAAGTGAAGAATCTCAATATTAGATTTGCTAAAGGTTCAGAAACCTTAGATGAGATTATCAAGACACAACGGTCTCCTCTTATAAAAACAGGTCTTGGATATACTGGGGAATCTTCCCAGACTTCAGCACCAAACTATCTGAAAGATGTCACAACTGGTTCTCTTCATTCAGCCACTCAGTAAGGGAACAAAGGATCTTTATAGGTAAAGCATGATCATCTCAAATCAAGGACCACTAACAGGGAGATTCCTCAAAGAAGCAACAACCAACAGGTAAATTCAAATAGAAGATTTCATGATCGCATAAATTTCTACTTCAATGGACAATGTTTCTCATGTCACAATTTTGGTCATAAAGTTGTTCAATGTTGCATATAAACCATCATGACAAGAGAAGCAAGAAAGAAAAGGATGAATATTGAACTAAAGAAGAACACCTATAACAACTTTTCTCCCTCCAAAATGAAGTTGAATGTGCTTATCGCAATAACTTTGGTCATGGAGAATCTGAATGCAGGAGCAAACTCCAACCAAAAGAGCATGTACCTTCAAATTCCAAGGTATGGAGAAAGAAGGACTTACAGGTTGAGAATTGTGGCATAGCCTTATTTACAGAAGGGGAAGAAAATCAATGGTACATTGATAGCGGATGTTCAAAACACATGACAGGTGATAGAAATAAACTCCTCGCATACAATGGTCTAGAAAGAGAAAAGAACGTTACCTTTGGAAATGATACTCCTGTTGTCATTAAATGAAAAGGTTATGTTTTTCTAAAAGAAAAAGTGAAGGCTAAAGATGTCATGTATATGGATGGATTAAGGCATAACCTGTTAAGTGTTAGTCAAATGTGTGATCAAGGAATAGAAGTGGTCTTTAGTTCAAAAGAATGTGTAGTTCGTGATCTTGATACAGGTAAAATCATTATAAAAGGAAAAAGAAATCCAAGCAACCTGTATGTACTAAATGGGATAGATCAATGTTACTTGAGCAAGTCTTCAGAAAATTGGCTATGGCATAGAAGGCTGGGGCATCTGAGTTTCTCTCAAATCAACAAAGAAAGCAGACTTCAAGCGGTTCGTGATCTTCCCAATGTCAATCTTCCAGAAAGTATCATATGAAAATCTTGTCAGTTTGGTAAGCAGACGAGAGTACGATTTAATGCCAAAGAAGGATCATCAAGTAAGCCTCTTGAACTCATTCATACTGACATCTGTGGACCTATGAGGAAAAAGTAACCACGTGGGGAAGAATACTATATCTTATTTATCGATGATTACTTGGGGAATGTGTTGACTCCAAGCCTATTAAACACAAAGATGAAGCATTTGAACGTATGATGCACCAATGATGAAGAAGGGGATCTAGATCTGAAATGTACTTGCTAGATCTGTTTATGGAATGATTAGATCCGTGATGAGGCGAATATCTGTCTGAGGTAAAGGGTAAAATCTGAAGTGATGTATCTGTTGTGAATAAATGCAATGACATAAAAGTCTGAAGAACCATACGCTAGTTCGCCGAAGAGGAAGCGCATATATACGCGGCTTCGCCGAAGAGGAAGCGCGTATGTGCAATAAAATTAGCCTCCGTACCCAGGCTGTATATACGCCGGCTTAGTGAAAGGGGCCACATATACGCGACATTTATAGCGAGTTTTATATTCAACCATAGGTTTGCTAAAGTCCGTGGTGGGAAATGTCCGTATCCGTTTCCGTCAAGCCATCGATATCTGTCGCTGAGTTATATGTATCTGATTTGGCGTGTTGACTATGCTTAAAAGTATGGAAAGGGTCCTACCGAAAAATATGATGAAACGTGGCCCGCAAGTGGTGTCCAAAAGGAAGTTTTTGGATCCAAAGTGGTGAAAATTGATGAAACGTAGTCCACAGAGGTGTCGAGGGTTGTAGCCTTCGACTGCAAGGTTGTAGCCCTTCCGTGTGAGGCCGGTAAGAAAAACTGTGGGGTCGTGCCCCTTTCCGTGGAGAGTGGGCCGGGTGGACGAGTCAGGGGGTTGGAGCTCCCTTCCAGGAGAGGCTAGTAAACGAGCGTAGGTGGGTGCTTGCATGCTGGTAGGAGTCTGCACCAGTACATATGTTGTAAGATGTTTTCTCTATAATAAAATATTGAAGGCTGAGCAACTGCAGCGGTGGTTTTCTCCCGTCTTGGGTTTCCACCTAAAAATCCTGGTGTTCATGTGTGATGCTTTGTGTGATGGTTTATTCTGTTGTTACTACACATGTTTACTGTTAGCTTAACATCAGATGAATGAATATTGCAAAGAAATAAGTTAATAAACATCTGCATATTTAGATCTCTGCTAATACGCTAGTTGCATGAAGGCTATCCGCGTGTATACGCGAGTTTACTAAAGGAAAGTAGCGTATGGGTTTTAGAGAGTGAAAAAGTAAAAGTTTTGAATATGCAGTAAATACTGATTCACCCCCCCTCTCAGTATTTTTCCCAACAATTTTAACTTTATAATATCCATACCCACTTTCCATATCATTGCATGAAGGTATATTAATAAAAATTTCTTTCACAATGTAACAATCGTATGATCCTTTATTGAAAACTATGTTGTACTAAATGCTAAGATAAATTGAAATGTGTGAAGAATGGCATGGTGGTGATTCTTTAACTCACCTTGAAAAGGGTTCTTTATATAAATTTCATTGTAAAAGACAAACTCTAAAGCATATGTGGAAAGTGGGATTATAGGTGAATGTCAAACTATAAAGGATTGAGACGAGTATAGGCCATCCTACTATCCAAAAATTAAGAAAAAAATTAAGTATAAAAGCAGAGTGTCAGAAGGAGGATATGTAAATGGAGAGGTGAGTCTTCCTACCTTCTCATCATCCCGACTAAGTAAAATTGGATAAGTATGAGGTTTTCACAAGAAAGGTATATGATACTATAAACTAAATGAAAGTATAGTATGGAAATAAGATAATGTTTCAGTAGGTTATTCAAATAAATTTATCATTCATACCAAAAATGAATATAAGAATACAAAAACATAAGAATTTAAAAGGAATTATAGTTGATAAAAAATATTTATCAACAAGAGTGTCTCATACCTATTCAAAAATGAAAATTCTTCCAAATGTTGAAAACGAGCTCACTACTAAGAGGGGGTGAATTAGTAGTGATAGGATTTATATATTTTTAATCATTTTTACCAAAACACCTAAAGATCAATAACCTATTATATGATCACAAATATAACATGTAAAAACCATCATAGATACAATACAAGAACACTATGAACAACATCAAAATATCATGCACACAGGAGGGCACAAGTGTTTCTAGTGGAAACCCTTTTGGGAGGAAAAAAAACCTGCTACTATTGTGCTGCTTTGAATATGAATTAATCAATAATTCTTCTTTTACATCAAAGTTGTTAGCACCAAATATCAAGGATATACTATTCCTATGATCAATTTGTTGGTTACCACCAGCTAGGAGATCTCTTCTCTCATGGACCTACAGACAACCATCTGCTAGAAGCCACCATGATCAACGAGCCTCTCCCAACTCCCATTGGAATATCCAGGTACCACTGGATGGAGAACGTGCTCCAAATATAATTATTTTTTGGTTACCACTAGCAAGGAACTATTACCCTTGAAGAATCTCTTGGGCCACTTTTCATAATATTTCAAACTAGGACCCCTTCTCTTCAAAACAACAATCTCTACACTACAACCATGATAGATCAACAATAAAAAATCTCCAAAAAAGGCTCTACTCTCACATTGATTTTTCCACAATAAATCTAACACCATAAATCTGAATACAATATCTCTAACCCAAATGAGGTTACTTATTATATTCTTTGAAACATTTCTACGTGCAATCATAAATGTAACAGTCATGCAAACTAAAATATACACAATCCTGCTCATCTCTTCCATACAATGTTATGAACTTTGGCTCAACCATCAAGCTCTGTGATCCGGATTTTATGCAGGAATGCAATAGAATATAGATATAACCATAGATAGAGAGATGCAGCGGAAATAATGCTTCATTTCATTAATATCAAATAACAGAAATATGCTTACAGGCATAATGGAAATAAAATAGCTAGGGTGCTGGTAGCGAATCTCTGAGAAGAGATGTGATGGCTACAGACCTCTGAACTGTGTTACAATGAGGCTCGAGGGCCTATTTATTATTGATAAACAATGTAGAATCTGAAACGTCCAAAAACCTAGCCGTAGGAGATGAGGCGCCAAAACTGTGGGCGCCCATTTGGGTAAATTGGTGGTTCAGCTTCCCGGGGGCATAACTTTGGCACCCGATCTCCGTTTGACGCGTTCAATAGCTCGTTAGAAAGATCTATCCGAGGACTTCAATTTTTGAACGAGCAACATCGGTCCATGGACCCATGTTGCTCTCCGTTTTCCCAAAAAAATGTCGTTTAGGGCCTCAAAACGGCTCCGGAAGTTCAGGACCCGAAAAAATGCTAAAAATAGTAAGTTTTGTTGCAACTTAAAAATTGAAAGAACTGAAGATGGGGGTTCAAATGGAATAGGTGGGTGGCCACCAATATCCACCTGGATCATTAAGCCCCCAAAACGGCTCCGAGAGTGGAGGACCCGAAAACCTGCTAAAAATAGTAAGTTGTGCTGAATGTGAAATGTTGCAAGAATTGATGTTGCTGGTCCAAATGGAATAGGTGGGTGGCCACCGATATCCACCTGGATCATTCCTCCCTCCTTACGAAGCAATGGTCCCCATTGCGTTGAGATCCTCCATGAGATGAGGAAAATTCTATTGAACTGAGTATTAGATGTGTTGAAGATGTCATGGACCTGTGGGTGGACATGCTGGATGTGTTTAGTAAATTTGGTTTCTTTATCAGCCTCATGCAATACATTTTTGGATTCTGTATGTGTAGTTGCAGGATGTATGGCAACATCAGGTGGTGGTGCATTGGGAGTCAGATCAATGGAGTGCTTGTCCTGACAATGTAGAGGAACCTCCATGAGTGAAGAGAAATTGTCATCATATTCCTCCATGACTTTGTCCATCTACTGCAGCCGTGAAAGGGAGCCTTGTTTCGAGGTTGTGGCCACAATATTCTTCTTTCCCTGTGAGTGAGTCCTAAGGAAAATGAATTTCCTGGTCTGGGAAACAATCTTACTGCGTTGTTTTGCAGTAGTCAAAGAGATGGCAGGAGGCGGTACTACCTCCGGTATCCTGTACAAGTTATTTCCCAAAGTAATAATAACAACACGAGGCCTAGACTCATACAAAGCATGTCGCCTCCACAAGTATGGTTGGCCCAATAATACATCAGCTACATCAAGAGGAGCAACATCACACAATACCTCATCCGTGAATGGCTTGATACTGTATGGAAGTCGGCACTGCTAGCGGATGCGGAGATCTCTCCCTGGGTGGAGCCACCCGATGGTATACGGCTGTGGGTGTGCTATGGTTGGTAGGCCGAGCCACTTCACGACGTCTGCTGAAATGAGGTTCTTTTGGCTTCCGCTATCGACGAGAAACTGCAGCGGAGAACCCTTCACCCACATCTGCGATTGGAAGAGGCGCTCCCCCTCCTCTGGATCCTCTGGACCCTCCTTCTGGATCTTGGTGGTGGCAACAATGGCACTGGGATCCGCATCAATGATTTGCTTCCCTTTGTCATTGCCTTTGTCTGGTTCTAACTCAGGATCAGAAAATGCATCTGATTCGGGTGCCTTTAGTTCAGCCACCAAAGACTGTTTGGCCCGACACTCGTTTGTGCTGTGAGTGGGGTTGTTATGAAATTCACACCACTTCCCTGTGTCCTTCTTTGGATTTTTGGTGTTGTTTCGAGTCGCATTGCTTTGGCCTTGCCCCTTGTTCTTCGGTTCGGGGGCACCTTTCAGATTTGCAGATCCAAAGTCTCGCTTCTTCTGCTTAAATTTCTGCTCGATCTTGGCGGCATAGCGATATGCCGTGCCAAGCGATGTAATGTCGAGGAACTCCATTTCCTCCTGAATGTGTTTGTGCAGACAGTTGTGGTACTTGAGCACCAAATGTCTCTCCGAATCTTTAATACCCAACTTTGTGCGCAGGGTATGGAACAAATTCGTCAGTTCGTGCACATCTTGATCCTTTTGTTGCCGCAGCGTGGTCCATTGGATGTATTTGTCCTCATAGCTCCCCATGGGGTAATATTGTTCCTTGATGCCGTCTCGAAACGAATTCCAAGTGGGTGTGGCGGAGAACAGAGAGGGTTCCCCTTCGCCCTCTTGCTCACGGTAGGTTTCCCACCAGTCTTTGACATGGGGGGCAGCTTTGAGGAGTGCAAAAATAATCTTTTCTCGGTCAGAGAAGTCATGGACCGAGAAATACCTTTCCAACAAATTTAACCATCTGTCTACAGCGTCTGCATCTATTTTTCCTTCAAATATAGGAATGTCAAAGTTTACCTGTACCTTGAAGGGAGTGGCGCCTCCAGAGTGGCTGTTGGATGCAGATGCGCCATATGTGGGCATGTTGAAGGATCTGAGCAAAGTTATCCATCATCGCGTTCCTTTGTTTTTCGAGGGCCTCCTCGAGCGATATTTTGATAGGATCTCCTGCTCCCTCATCTTTCTTTTCGTCCCCCATGGGCGTCCGTCGAGGTTTGCGAGGCTGATCTTGCAAAGGTTCCACCAGATCAAGCCCTAGCTCCTTATACCCCGACCGCGTTGGGGACATGCAAAGAAGGATCGAGAAAAAGCAGACCGCTCTGATACCACTGATCCGGATTTATGCAGGAACGCAACAGAATAAACACATAACCATAAATACAGAGATGCAGCGGAAATAACACTTCATTTCATTAATATCAAATAACAGAAAGATGCTTACAGACATAATGGAAATAAAATAGCTAGGGTGCCGGTAGCGAATCTCTGAGAAGAGATGTGGTGGCTACAGACCTCTGAACTGTGTTACAATGAGGCTCGAGGGCCTATTTATTGTTGAGAAACAATGTAGAATTTGAAACGTCCAAAAACCCAACCGTAGGAGATGAGGCGCCAAAACTGTGGGCGCCCGTTTGGGTAAATTGGTGGTTCAACTTCCCGGGGGCATAACTTTGGCACCCGATCTCCGTTTGACGCGTTCAATAGCTCGTTAGAAAGATCTATCCGAGGACTTCAATTTTTGAATGAGCAACATCGGTCCATGGACCCATGTTGCTCTCCATTTTCCCAAAAAATGTCGTTTAGGGCCTCAAAACGGCTCCGGAAGTTCAGGACCCGAAAAACTGCTAAAAATAGTAAGTTTTGTTGCAACTTGAAAATTGAAAGAATTGAAGATGGGGGTTCAAATGGAATAGGTGGGTGGCCACCAATATCCACCTGGATCATTAAGCCCCCAAAACGGCTCCGAGAGTGGAGGACCCGAAAACCTGCTAAAAATAGTAAGTTGTGCTGAATGTGAAAAGTTGCAAGAATTGATGTTGCTGGTCCAAATGGAATAGGTGGGTGGCCACCGATATCCACCTGGATCACTCTGATTTAACTGTATTCTGATTCTAATTTTCCTTTACAAAAACCACTACAACCTCTGTCACTGACTGCAGAACTAACTCTCCCTTCTCATCCACTGAAACTTGCCCCTTCATGCACTTTACTGACTTCTAATCTATTCCATTTAATTTTGTGTGTTCCCCTCCTTAGAAACTCAACCTTTGAATGTTCATCTATTGTAGGAGCTCACTCACCTCTTTCTTCACTTACTTATGCTCAGCCTACTCCATCATCTAATGTCATAAATGTTCAATTTTGTCCTATATTTAACCAATTTGTGCCACCATTTCCACTACTCAATTCATCAATGAATTCACACCTAAATGAAATTTCTAGATGTAGATGAATTCAATTCAAACTTTCCTTCAATTACCATGGGCTATTACCTTGGTTACAACCACTAGAAATCACTGGAATGTGTGAGGAATGAGGAAAAAACTCACCTACAAGAAGTAACACATGTCCTACCTTCAGGAAGAGTGTTACTAGGATGGCTAAGGCTTGTCTAATGAATGGAACTTGAGTTACTAAAGTTGTTTGTCTTTAGGAAATCTGATTTACCCTGATTTCAGTCCCTTTCTTGCATCTGATCAACTCCAAACTTCCAAAACTTATCCATGCATGTCCTCAGTCACCTCCTAAGCCTATAGTACCTCGTATAACATATCCAAACCCTGTAAAATCTCATCCAACTCTTTTGAAATCATTAAAGGCATCATCATCAGGCACTAACACTTCTACATCATTCGAGATGGTCAAAACTCTACATGGATCATGAAGACCTAGTTGGCCAACCACTTCTACATCAGGACAATGATGACTCATCTCTAATAGACCATCAAACATCTGCATCATGAGATCCACCATAAGAATTTTGACACCAATTCCAACAAAAAAACACAACATCACAACATCAAAAGGAATAATCTCCCCCTTTTTCATTAATGGAAACCTCAGCTGATCCAACCAATTTACCTCTGAAAAATTAATCTCCTCATTCTCTCTCCCCCTTTGACATCAATGTCAAAAGGATAAAATCATTAATGGTATCAACACTTTATGGATTATCCATGGATAATAGCTAGATCTCCATAAAAAACAGAACCTCTCGCTCCTTTATGGGTACATGATAAGAAGTAGTAGCAACACCAACTCTCTCTCTCTCTCTCTCCTAAAGTAGCAATAGAAAATATCCATGAATAGATGTATGCTAGCAGTAGCAGGCTCAACCAATAACTCCAACTACACCAATATCACTCTCAAACCAAAACAATACCAACATATCATGACCAAAAAAGCACAACAAATATATACTAGCAACAACAAGCTCATTCTACACCAACAACATTGTCAAGCAAACTCAATAGCAACAACATACTATAACCATAAAAAAAAATCAAACATGAGTAGCAACAGCAACCTATGATAAACCATAATTTCCTCACCAATAATATAGTAGCATTACTTGCATGGTGACAATGGAAAAGTGGCAGCATGACCATACAACCTCTCTCAAGAAAGAACCCAATATCTCCATCTGATTAGAGATAAAAAACTATACATGCTCCTCTTGATCATCATCATCATCAACCTGCAATCAATGCCTTCTAGATAAATTCTATACCTCATGGACCAAGGGATTGACTTCACATGACATGACTACTATATCACTCAACTTATAAACCAATGTGTATAAATTAATTGTAGATTCAATATTGCTCATGTAATGTTCTAAAACATCAGACTCAAATCTACTCTACTCATCTGCAGAAATAAATTCACGATTGAGAAACAAGATCAAAATAATGCATCATAGTTTAACACGCATACACCAGGATATATATATGGGAAAGAAACTGCTCAAAACCCCTTCCTATCTGTATTTCATTAATCATAAAATAGAGAAGAAATACAATGCTTGCTCAAACTTGAGAAACCTATGCACAAGTATAATCTATCTCACTATTTCATAAGCTTCCTCTGGTCAATACTTAACCAATTTCCTTCTTTCCCAAGTTCCTATTTCCTTTCATTATTTCCTAGGGAATTAACCCCTATTATTTAGGGGAATTCCTCATCCATAACTGCACAATCCCTATAGGCCATTCTGTTGCCGCACGCACCACCTGTACAAATTCGATAATTATAGAATTCAAAGTACACTGCCCTTGAACTATAATCTCAATTGGGTAACTCGAATTTAATGCATGCATGAGTTAATTATTAGTTGATTTATTTGTTAACTGGTTAAACACTAAATTTTGACTCCAGTATGATACCTCCTACTAGTTCCTTCCACAGTTGGAACTAGTTTAACTGACCTTAACTCAATTTAACTTAGTTAAAATGGTTACAAATGAAATTAAACTCAACGTAGGCTCCTAAAATTTAGGAATGACTGTACAAAACTCAAGTTAAGCGCTCAAATCAAATTAACTAAGCTAATTGAGTGATAACAACTCAGTTAACTCATTCAAGTTGTCTTGTGATGTGGAATTTTGATTTTCTCCTAATTTAATTCAAGGGGAAAATAAACTAGGATTTTCTTGATACCATTTTTCAACACTCCCTCTCACCAAGAAAGGGATTCATAGCTACCCCGATCAAACACCTTTGGAATATACTGCATGCAACACTTCTCATTTTTTTTGTTGCTACTGCAACATCTGCAACTGAAAAGCATCCAAAAATAAAAAATTATTGAATCAAACTACAACTGTCTACATGGAAAAAATGTGCTTTTCTTGACTCTGTTAAGCCTCCTGCTATGTTTTCAACACTCCTCAGCACTCCTTATTATCTGACTGACATTGATCCCCCCACTACTAAATACTATGGGCCCCCATAGCAAGGTAATGCTCCATGAGACAAAAACACCTCAAGGGACCCTGCCCAAATTTCTACAACTCTAGGGACTATTGATTCACATTGCCCCACCTCACACCTATAGGCATGGCTGCATGTGCTCCCTCTACCCACTTAGCTTGAAATCTCCCCCTAATGGATATCTCTACTTGAGTGGATGTTTCCACTCTGTCTCCTCTCTGCTTCTCCAATTGTGGTTGCTCCACAACTTGTTGAGGTTGCTTCTGAGGATCCATTTTGAGAGATAAATCATGCTCCCTCTCCACCACCAAGTCTCTAACCTTTGATTTGATCCCTAAGGCTTTTCATGCATCTCTCACCTCAAGTTCATACATGTTCTTGACTCGCACGCTGATTTTCTCCACCTATCCCATGGCGATGTATGTAAGGAAAACCTTCCCTTTGCTAAATATCACATCATAGCCACGATCTTCCAATACTATGATGAAACCAGATTATTCTTTAGACCCAGTGCAAACATCACATCCTTGAGTCTAAGAGGGGAGCCAAAATCCCTCTGAAAAGTAACTATGACGATATCGGTCGCGCTATGCCTCCCATCATCTCAAAAATCTATGTTTTGCTTGAGGTCTTTCTCCTCCAAGTCACTGAAGAGATCTATATTACTCTTCATGTGGATCAAGGCACTACTGTCTAGATACCACATGCTTCCCATTGTTTTTCTTTCCATGCATACAATGAGAGTAAAATGAAGGTCGAATTGTGAAGCTATATCTTTACCTGTTGTTGTTTTGTAGGTTCTGTTGTTTTTTTGCAAGCTCCTTCTTACTTTCCTTCTTCTATTGACATTTCATGGCATAGTGCCTGAATTCATGAGAGTGAAAGCACTTGATATTTTACAAGTTATTTTTACTTCCCTCCTCAACTGGGCACTTCTTTCCCTTGGATTTCTTTCCTCTTTTCACTAATTCAAGGTCCTCTTCCTCTTCTTTGGATGACGTCCCATCTTTGTTGTCCCTCCTTATTTCTTCCTGCACTAGATCAAACCATAACCACTCCCAACTTGGTATTTTGTCTCTACCATTCATAGAATATTTATAATTATGCCATCTCTTAGGAAGACCCAACAAATCTAGAGCTACCAAATCTCCTTCAAGAATGGTAACACCGACCCTGCCAAGCTCATCAAGACACTGGGTAAACTTGCTAAGGTACTACGAAATTGTGTCATTATTTTTCATCATGATACTTCGAAGCTTATACTTGAGTGCCAACTTCCTGTGGTCACTATTGTTCTCAAACAATTTGGTCAATTTTTTCCATATTGTGAATGGAGTTTCTTTCCCATGGATATTTGAGACAATTTGATCTCAAACTCCCACCAATATGATCCTCCTCGCTTTAGCCACATCCTTCCTCCACTAAGAAAGATCCCGAGCATTATATGTTGGAATATTTGCTACATAAGTCTTGATAGAATATATTATCCCATATTCATTCAATACTGCCTCCATGCAGATCTTCCATGTGTAGTATCCCTTTTTCAGGATTTGCTATAATAAGGTCTAGAAGGATGTTGTACAAGGAAGCCAATCCAAAAATAAGCTGAACCGAGACTTGGATCCCCTTTTTTTCCCTTAATAAATTACACTTCCATAATATTAGCTCAAATAAATAAGCCTAGGTGGGTTATTCAGATCCTCCACTCCTAGGTATCTCAAACAATGCTCGAATGGAGAGCTACAACAATACATGAACTCCAACAAGTAGCAGCAGTGAAACATCAATAAAAATGGTGCAAGAAGAGAGCTTAGTCATTATATTATGTGCAAAATCAAATATATATACAAGAAATTAAGGAAAGCCCTCTCAAGATAGGCCAGATCAGCCCCAAGACAGATGTACATGCAACAGTGAAAGTGTATAGCTACACAACCCAGCAATAAGCTATGACTACGCAGTCCATAAGGGGAAATGATTGAAAAGTGACATGTATACAAATATGTAACAATAACAAGCTCAAATAGAGTGGGGGAGCATGATCTCAACCCCGAAAAACAATAGTGCAACAATCCTCCAAGGGATTGGCCAAAATGCACAAAATGGAAAAATTTCAGAGTTGTTGGGTAGCAGTAGCAACTCAATAAAAATAAAAAAATGGAGAAGGATGGAAATGCTAAAAATGATGAAGAACCTCCTCCAATGATCTTCAAAGTGAAATATTTCTCCCTTCACTGAAGATTACACCCTCCAATCCACAGTGTGAACCCCTCTTGTAAGTGCCCTCTGAAAATAATGCAATATGAGGAAGAGACTGCGCTGGGAATGAGATGAAACATATGCCCAAATTCAAAAATATGAAATGAAGCTTCAGGATCTTCCTCACTGATCTCCCAGAGAAAGAAGGAGCTCCTCCTCTGCAAAACTGGTTCCAGAAGTGGGTGGTAATGAATCCTCACTGCAACCCCCAGCAACTCAACATTTCTGCCAAGCTGGAAAATGCTATAGCTGAAGATGGTTACCTTGGCCTCAAGCCTAGATGTGAGGAGAATGAAGAACAGGTCTTTCAAAGCTTCCCAATGAAGGAGAGGAAACTTCTAAATAGAAATCTCCCTTGTGCTAACCAGAACATCTATCCCAATTGAACAACTGGAGAGAGCAGAGAAAAATTGAAATCTTCAACATAATGAGTAATGGCTCTCCTTCCCTATTTTATGCCAAGAGGAGGCTTCCTTGCCATGGACCCCACCCTTTAGGGTTTCTCTCATCCAATAATATCCCTCCTATCAAAACTGCGTTGTCTTCTCATGCAAGCTACTCCTCCTTAGGCAACATTGTTGACTTGGTCAAACTTGACCTAGTCTTCTTGTATTTTCCCCTTTTCACACTAGGAGATGAGAAATAAGCCACTTAAGTGATCCATTTTCACATTAGGAGTGTTTATTATGCTTCTTCATTGGCTCCCTTACCCATTTTATTCTTTTTATTAAAATAAAAGCAAAATTGATGTTCCAATTAACTTAATGAAAATTTTGGAACATTACAGTCCTCCCCTCCCAAAGATTTCTTGTCCTCAAGCAAGTGCAAGGGTAGACTGATTCCTCTTCTCCTCTCCTGCAGCATCCATGTATGATGATCTCCACCAAGAAATAGGATGTTATCTCATCAATAAATCTTCCACGTTGCCTCTCCTCAGCATGTATATTAGCTACCAAGCTATCATCATTAAAAAGTGAGGTGCTCAAGAGAGTGGCAAAGTGATGTCTGGAGGTCCTCCCAAGGCATGGAGTCTGAAATATGTTGGGAGGCATTCTCCCCATGTGTAACCTCTATTCCCAAGCAATCAACCATGCAAAATGAGTCACCTTCCAACTAGGAAACTCCGAAAAATCATCCTCCACCTTGAGTTCATGTAGAATAGGTGGGCTGAAAATCTGAACATGGTAAGCTTCATAGCCTACCCCACGATGTCCTCCTCTCCACTCATGGTAAGTGTGGATTGAAAGCTGAAATTGGGCTACAATAATGTTTCCCTCAAGAGGCAAGAGGAAGTCTAGATCTCCAAGGATCTCTCCTCCAACGCTGCAAATCAAGCTGGCCCAAATCATCTCATATGTGATGAGTTGGAGGTCACCATCATATGGCATCCCATCAATCATATGGTTCACCTCATGGAAAAAAAATTGTCTTATCATGGTGACCATATCATCTTTCATACTCCCCTTAGAGAATGTACTGAAAAAAGTGTGAAGGTCTTCTCCCCCAAAGAGCACATCCATCCAATGTGTCTCTCCTTCCTCACGATACATATGGGGCTGTTGCTGATATATGACTGAAACATAATGATCTTCAAGAGAGACCCAAGCCATCTCATCAAATCCAACACCCATGGGGTGTCTCCCTAAAGAGCTCAAGCTCTCCAAATGGCTCCTCCCATTTGAAGGCAAGAGATGCAACATGGTAATCAAGGTTGGCCCACTAGGTTTTCTGAAATATCCAGCGTGAGAAGTATGGAGAACCACACTCCCTATGGGCATCCTCAACTCTTGTGCCACTCCTCCAATGGTGCTTCCCATGTCCAACGTTCTACTAGTATAATATGGAAGCATAAATATGTGAGAGTGAGGAGGTGAAACATAACTTCACACATAGAGCCAATGTAGGGCATCATTGGCCTGCCTCAATATATAGTGCAACTAGTGTCCTTTCAGCCACTTTTTTTCTGCCACATCCATCCTGCAAGATGAGATCATGAAAACATAGCTTGGTGCCAATGGTGCACACCGAAAATCCTGTGGCTTTACCCCACAATCCACCAATAAGATGGCCATCATAATTTCTAAAATTGACCATAATTACAACAAAACATAATGTACAAGAAGGAAAGATCCTCCTTGATATGATATGCTGCTCAAAAGATAAGAGAGTGCAAAACATAAAGCAAATAGTTACCTCCCTCATCATGTACTGTGGTCTTTGAGCTGAAATGGCTCAAGTGAAAATTCTCCCTTACTGCAACAGAGTGGGAAGTGGTTATGTCAACCATCTCCTCATCTCTTGGGCTATGCATCTGCCTGTTGATATACATCCATTAGGATTCCCTCCCAAGTGGACTCCTCCATCAATAAATAGTATGCATAAGAGTGCATGAAACGAGAATCCATAAATGATGCATGTGCGTATCTCCCCTTGTGCTTGTGAACCCAAGCCAAGAAGATCAAGATATAGTAAGGGATGCTACCCTCCATTACTCCCCCATCCTTATCTCCTACATGTCTCCAAGGTCCATCACTTTGTGAAGTGGTTTTGGGGACACTTCAACAAGTAATCCCAACTCCTAAGTGACAACGTTGCTAGCCTGTGGAGTAGGGCCACTGTCATCTCAAGGCTCAACTCTTTGAAATGGATCCTGTCAAAGACTCTAACCTTCATGTTGTGGCACATATAGAGTCCCTCACATGAAGAAGGTACTGCTTGGGCATCCAAAGCCAAGGAGCAACCCCTTTGCACTATGCTAGTGCCTCCTCCTGCTCCTTCACATCTAAATATAATCTGAGCAACAAGAATGTTTGCTTCTCCTCCATACTCCCACCATAAAAAATATGTGAAGGTGGCATAATGAGTGGTAAGAAGAATGCCATATCATCATAATGCACCCATGTTCCTCTCTGTCCCATGGTGTAATTATCCTTCCAGTCCTCCTCCTTATCCATACCCCATGAAAAAGGATAGGTACTATGTTGGCCAAACTCTCTCAAGAGTAGCCAACACAGCATTGCCTCTTCCTGCCCTATGTCATAAACTTGCAAAAGGCTCACCATCCTCTTGCCTTCCATCCACATCCACTCAACTCCTTGTGGATGTCCCCCTTCATCCTGTATCCTAGTATCCTCCCAACAAGAGCTACCATCTTCCCAAAACAGATTTTGGCCTTTTCATTTCATGGGACATTGAAATGCAATTTCTTCCATGACAAAGTTTACAAACCCCAACCAAAACGGTGGTGCACAACACATCAATGGTGTATGAATATGATGGCACAACGTAGTGAGAGTCTCCTATTCTAGACAATCAGCATGCAATGATATACAATCCTCCATGAGAAATAAAAACGTAGGCATACCTTGGAGAGCTTTGGAAGAATATTGTGCTGTTGCAAGAGTCTCTTCCCCAAGTGTGATGGCTGCCTCTATTGTTGTAGATAGAGGCTGCTCCTCCATGACTATAACAGTGCTGGTATGTGCCTCTTCAACTAGTGGTGAGGCCTCCTCCCTCCTTTGACCAAATATTCTGATCAATCTTTGAGAAAAATCAGCAAGAGTAGAATCCCTTGCATGGTCCCAAGGGATGAACCACCAAGTCTTTTCTTCGACCTCAAGGTACAGCACTGCAACTTCTACAGTCTCTCTGTCTACTACAGGATGTAGCAGGAAGAAAGCCTCTATTTTCTTCACCCAAACCTCTGCTGCACATGTGAGTGATCGATCAAAGGTGGAAAATAGAAATCTATTGCCTCTCATCATCCCATATATGTGGGGTCTTCTCTCCTTTTTTTGCTAAATACATTATGGAAAATATAGAGTCTCTTGGAAGGATCTAGGGTTTTCTCGATACTCAGCAAGATACTCACTTAGAATCTCAAATTCCAAGTGTTTTTCATGCTCCATTTGGTGAGAGTAGGAAGTGCATGGTTCTTCCTCTTCTCCTTTTTCAGTCTTCTCAATCTTCTTGGAGAGGCCTTTGCTGGATCTAAAAACTAATGAGAGAAATATCATCCTCTGCATCATCTTGATCTCTTCTGTCTCTGCAATTTGAAATTCCACAGGCTGGGCCAAGTTCGAAGCTTTGATACCACTGTAATATCCCTTTTCAGGATTTTCTATAATAGGGTCCAGAAGGACGCTGTATAAGGAAGCCAATGCAAAAATAAGCTGAATCGGGACTTGGATCCCTTTGTTTTCCCTTCATACATTACACTTCCAAAATATTAGCTCAAATAAATAACCCTAGGTGGGTTATTCAGATCCTCCACTCCTAGGTATCTCAAACAATGCTCGAATGGAGAGCTACAACAATATATGAACTCCAAAAAGTAGCAGCAGTGAAACATCAATACAAATGGTGCAAGAAGAGAGCTTAGTCATTATATTATGTGCAGCACCAAATAGATATACAAGAACTTGAGGAAAGCCCTCTCAAGATAGGCCAGATCAGCCCCAATACAAATGTACATGCAATAGTGAAAGTGTATAGCTACACAACCCAGCAACAAGCTATGATTGCGCAATCCATAAGGGGAAATTATTGCAAATTGATATGTATACAAAGATGTAACAATTACAAGCTCAAATAGAGTGGGGGAGCATGATCTCAACCTCGGAAAACAATAGTGCAACAATCCTCCAAGGGATTGGCCAAAATGCACAAAATGGAAAAATGCCAAAGTTGCTGGGTAGCAGTAGCAACGCAATAACAATACAAAAATGGAGAAGGATGGAAATGTTGCAAATGATGAAGAACCTCCTCCAATTATCTTCAAAATGAAAGGTTTCTCGGTTAGGTCCCTATATCACTAGTATAGTCCCTTATTGTTGTTAGTGTAACCCCCTTATTGTTATTATTGTACCCTTGTAACCCCCATTTTGTTATTATTGTGCCCTTAAATTATTATTGTTAGGTCGGCTAGGATTACACTGTGGCCCACTAGGATTACATTATGGCCCCATGGACTCCTATATATAGAAAGGAGGTTTTGTAAATTGTATCATCCAAGAATTGTTCATTTATGTAATGTATTGGAGGTTTCCCCCTCGAAGTGGCTCATTTCTAAGGCGTTGATATCTCTTTTCTTTTCTTTTTGGAGCTGGTTACACAACATTTGGTATCAGAGCTTTGGATTCTAGGGTTTCGCTGCTCCAAACAGGTCATCGTGGAATTTTCGCTATAACTTTTTTTCTATGAAGCTTCAGAAGCTGAAATTTTTAGGGTGCGAAGCCAAAATCCTGAGGAAGCGTGTCTAAAAATTTCAGAGCTTGGTTCGCAATATTTGCGGAGATATCATCTGTGGAAGTTAGGTAGTTTTTCAAGCTCCTAAACAAGTCATCGTGGCATTTGCGCTATAATTTTTTTTTCTACGAAGGTTTAGAGTCTGAAATTCATAGGGCACGAAGTTGAAATCCTGAGGAAACCTGTCAAAAAATTTCAGAGCTTGGTTCGCAATATTTTCAGAGATATGATCTGTGGAAGGTAGTGCTTTTTTAGGCTCCTGAATTTCATCTCAAAGAGGTGATCGTGGGAAAATATTCATAACTCTCTCTCTAAGCATCAGATTGGAGTGTCATAAAAAGTGGTCACAATTACAAAGAATTCAGTTTCTTTTCTATCAATTTCAGAGCCAAAGGGTAAAACAGGGACACGTGGAAAGTCATACAAGTTTTCTCTACTGAACCAGTCCAAAATTGGGCCATTGTGGGAGATTGGACATAACTTTGTCTTGAAGAATCCAAATCATATCAAACCTATGGCATTGGAAAGAAGCTTCAAAGGGATACTAAAGGGCTGAATTTTAGATATTGAGGTTCCGCAATTATAGAGCTAATTTAATTTCAATATCGAGCTCCTCAAAAGCAAGTAAAAGGTGTGTATTTTTTTCTGAATTGCATAAGTCTTGTTTGAAGAATCAAGTTGAATAGATTGCAAGGGCATATTGTAGAATAGATATTAGTATTGGATTCTAAAATGGCCCCTAAAAATAATTCAACACCCATCAAGCCTTTGGAAAGCTCTACTATGACACATGAAGACGATGAATGGCAACATGACATATCAAAATTACAAGAGCAAGTGAAATAAATTCCGCTCTCACAAAGAGCAACAAAAAATGACATGGAAGTTTTGAAGAAAGGTGTGGAAACTAAGATGGATGGTTTAAATAAAGGCGTGGAATCTAAGATAGATGGCATGGAATCTAAGATAGATGGCATGGAGGCTGGCATGGAATCTAAGATGGATGACATGGAAGCTAAGATCGATGAGAAAATGGAAAACATGAAGAATGTTCTAAAAGAAGACATGGAAGGTTTGAAAAAGTTGATACAAGAAATGTTTCCTAATGGTGAAAAGATAGTAGAAGAACCTCATGATGAGAACAAAATAAATGTTAATCGTGATTTAATAAACTCTAATGTTGGCGGGAAGAACCACCATATTCCAAAAATGGATATGAGGAAGTTTGATGGAAAGGATCCTGTAACATGGATACTACAGATGGAGCAATATTTGATCTCCATAACGTGCAAAACACACAAAAGGTACGCATTGCAACTTTACATTTAGAACAAAATACATTTGTATGGTATCGATGGCTTTGCTCCCGTAAAAAAATTGTCACTTGGTCAATTTTTACGGAGGAAAAGATAGCACATTATGAGGATACAAAGAGAAACACCTTCTTTAGCCAATTGATAAATCTCAAACAAAAGGGTTTAGTGGGGCAGCACATTGAGGACTTCCAAAAATTGAATATAAGGGTAACTGATATTCCAGAGGAACAAAGGATTGATCTCTTCATAGGCACTCTAAAGGATAACATCCAACATGAAGTTCGTGTTTTGGAGCCTGATTCATTGGATAAGGCATTCAGGTTGGCAAGAAAAGTTGAATGTAAAATTATGGTGACAAGGAAGCCTACCACTCAATTCTATAAAGAAGGAAGTGTTGCTATGCCTAGATTTCCACAACCTACAAGGTTGACACCACAAAAATTGGAAGAAAAAATAGAAAGAGGGCTTTGCTACAGTTGTGATAGCAAATACACTAAAGGTCATAAGGGTGCTGAGAAGAAATTATTTTACATAGATTGTGAAGAAGAAGAAGAAAATGAACAAGAAGAGGATATACACCAAGAAGCAACCATAGAAGAGGAAGAAATGAATCCTACCATATCGTGTAATGCACTGGCAGGAATTACCACTCCTCAAACTCTCAAGATAGAAGGACATATCAAGAAGAAAAAGGTAATAGTGTTTATTGATTTAGGTAGAACCCATAATTTTATGCATTGTAAGGTAGCCAAGGAATTAAACTATTTCCTATACCCAACACCAGAATGTCAAGTGATGGTTGCAAATGGAGGAACTATAAATTTCTCTGGAAAATGCCATAATATCAAGCTAACCATGGGGGAATATGTATTGACTAGTCCAATGCTTTCCATTCCTATGGGAGGTGATGATGTTGTACTAGGAGTACAATGGTTACAATCTTTGGGAACGGTAGCGTTTAATTTTCAAGAACTTTTCTTGAAATTTCTTTCAGAAGGAAAGGAAGTCGAATTACGAGGTATTGTAGGGAAGCCAGGAAGGATAATAAGCTCTAGTTTCATGAAAAAGCTTCTAAAGAAAGAACAACGAGGCGTAATTACACAATTATGCTCACTAGAAGTTCAAACATCAAAATCATCTATTTCTGCAGATCTCCAACAAGTCTTGGACAATCATTCCAAGGTGTTTGAAACTCCCAAAGGACTCCCACCTATCCGTGATCATGATCATGCTATTCATTTGATTCCAGGAAGTGTTCCTCCAAACATCAGGCCTTATAGATATCCTTACTTCCAAAAGAGCGAAATTGAACGTATGATTGCAGAAATGTTAGAGGCGGTATAATTCAACCTAGTCAAAGTTCTTTCTCTGCTCCTGTAGTATTGGTACACAAGAAGGATGGATCATGGCGAATGTGTCCGGATTATAGGGAGCTCAATAAGCTCACCATTAAAGATAAATTTCCCATTCCTGTGATTGACGAATTATTGGATGAATTACATGGAGAAATTTATTTTACCAAGTTGGATCTTTGTTCAGGATATCATCAAATTAGAATGAAGACCGAAGATATTCCAAAAACAACATTTCGAACTCATGAAGGTCATTATGAATTTTTGGTCATGCCTTTTGGACTTACCAATGCACCTTCTACATTTCAAGGGTTGATGAATTCCATTTTCAAACCCTTCCTTAGAAAATTTGTGCTAGTATTTTTGATGATATACTAATCTATAGCAGGTCTTGGAAGGATCATGTTGAACATGTTGACAGGGTGCTCAAACTATTGCAGGAGAAACAATTATATGCAAAAACATCCAATTGTTTCTTTGGAGTACAAGAGGTGGAATATCTGGGTCATATTGTATCTCACGAGGGTGTTAAGGTAGACCCTAACAAAATTAAAGCCATTAAGGAATGGAAAGTCCCCACAACCATAAAGCAGTTGCGAGGATTTCTCGGGTTAACAGGGTATTATCGAAAGTTTGTTAAGAATTATGGGAGAATAGCAGCACCTCTAACAACATCATTGAAGAAAGATGCATTTTCATGGACTCCTGAAGCAACTAAGGCCTTTGAACATCTTAAAGAGGCAATGTGCCTAGCACCGGTCTTAGCTACGCCAGACTTCACAAAAACCTTTATTGTGGAATGTGATGCCTCAGGAAATGGAATTAGTGTTGTTTTAATGTAGGAAGGAAGACCCATTGCTTTTGAAAGTCGTCCAATCAAAGGAAAGTATTTACAAAAACCTATTTATGAGAAGGAAATGTTAGCAATACCGCATGCACTAAAGAAATGGCGAACTTACCTAATGGGAAGACACTTCAAGGTAAAAACTGATCATGATAGTCTTAAACACTTTTTGGAACAAAGACTATCTTCAGAAGAGCAGCAAAAATGGGTCACAAAGATGTTGGGTTATGACTTTGAAATAATCTACAAAAAGGAAAAGCTTAATGTTGTTGCAGATGCACTCTCAAGAAAGAATGAAGAGGTGGAAGCATTGCTTTGTGCCATTTCTATTATCCAACCAGATTGGATAACTGAAGCAAGAGATGAATGGAAGAAGGACAAAGATGTATGGACACTCATTCAAAAGTTGCAGCAAGATCCTAGTACATCTGATACATTTAGTTGGAAAAATGATTCCTTATGGTACAAATATTTCTTATATCTTTGTAAGAATTCCCAACTAAAACAAAATATTCTTTTGGAATTGCACACTTCTCCTTTAGGAGGACACTCAGGATTTTTAAAAACTTACCACAGGGTGAAGAAAGAATTTTTTTGGGATGGCCTTAAATCTGATATTCAAAATTTTGTGGCGGAATGTTTGGTTTGCCAGCAGAATAAAGTGGAAACAATTAAGACCCCGTGACTTCTACAACCTTTATCCATTCCAAGTCAACGTTGGGAGGAGATTTCAATGGATTTTATCACAGGTTTACCTAAGTCTGAAGGAAAGAGTGTCATCATGGTGGTGTTGATAGACTTACCAAGTATGCACACTTTTGTGCATTATCTCATCCATTTAAAGCAAGTGCAATTGCTACTACATTTATGGACAGAATTCAAAAGCTACATGGAAGCCCAAGGGTTATTGTGAGCGACAGAGATCCCATTTTTACTGGAAATTTTTGGACAAAGTTATTTTCTTGTTTGGGTACTCAATTAGCTCATAGTTCATCTTATCATCCTCAATCTGATGGTCAAACTGAGATAGTAAATAAATGTTTGGAAGGATATCTTCGTTGTTTTGTATATGATAAAAAAACACAATGGGTCAAGTGGTTACCTCTTGCTGAATGGTGGTATAACACTTCCTTCCATACTGCAGCAAAAATGACCCCATTTATGGCACTTTATGGATATCATCCACCATCCATCACATCATCTTTAAGGAAAAATTTGAAGGTTCAAGCAGTTGAAGATCACATCGAGCATCAGCAAGAAGTTCTGCAACTCTTAAAGGATAAACTGAATTTGGCACAAAATCGAATGAAACAATAGGCAAATCAACATCGTAGCGAGAGAAGTTTTGATGTAGGAGATTGGGTATTTTTACGGCTACAACCATAGAAACAAATGTCCCTCAAGCAAGCTAAAAAGAATAATAAATTATCGCCAAAGTACTATGGTGCTTACAAGGTGTTGCAAAATATTGGTACTATGGCATACAAATTGGAGCTTCCTTCTTCTTCGCGAGTACATCCAATTTTCCATGTTTCATGCTTAAACAAGGTTATAGGTGAAAATCTTCCAATTCAAACAATATTTCCAGAACTTGATGAGGAAGGAAAAATCATATTGGAACCTGAAGCGGTCATGGAAATAAGAACTCGACAGCTACAGAATCGATCAATTTCAGAGTATCTCATCAAGTGGAAGAAATTACCCACTGAAGATTCTACATGGGAGGATGAGAATTTTATACAGAAGCACTTGGACTTACTCAAGCATTGAGGACAACACTTTTTTGAAGGAAAGGGGCATGTTAGGTCCCTATATCACTAGTATAGTCCCTTATTGTTGTTAATGTAGCCCCATTATTGTTATTATTGTACTCTTGTAACCCCCATTTTGTTATTATTGTGCCCTTAAATTATCATTGTTAGGTCGGCTAGGATTACATTGTGGCCCACTAGGATTACATTATGGCCCCATGGACTCATATATATAGAAAGGAGGTTTTGTAAATTGTATCGTCCAAGAATTGTTCATTTATGTAATGTATTGGAGGTTTCCCCCTCGAAGTGGCTTATTTCTAAGGCGTTGATATCTCTTTTCTTCTATTTTTGAAGCTAGTTACACAAAATTTCTCCCTTCACTGAATATTACACCCTCCAATCCACAGTGTGAACCCCTCTTGTAAGTGCCCTTTGAAAATAATGCAATATGAGGAAGAGACTACACTGGGAATGAGATGAAACATATGGCCAAATGCAAAAATCTAAAATGAAGCTCTGGGATCTTCCTCACTGATCTCCCAAAGAAAGAAGGAGCTCCTCCTCTGCAAAACTAGCTCTAGAAGTGGGTGGTAATGAATCCTCACTGGAACCCCCAGCAACTCAACGTTTCTGCCAAGATGGAAAATGCTATAGTTGAAGATGGTTACCTTGGCCTCAAGCCTGGATGTGAGGAGAATTAAGAACATGTCCTTCAAAGCTTCCAAATGAAGGAGAGGAAACTTCTAAACAGAAATCTCCCTTGTGCTAGGCAGTACAGCTATCCCAGTTGAACAACTGGAGAGAGCAGAGCAAAATCAAAATCTTCAACATAATGAGAAACAGCTCTCCTTCCCTCTTTTATGCCAAGAGGAGGCTTCCTTTCCATGGACCCCACCCTTTAGCGTTTCTCTCAACCAATAATATCCCTCTTATCAAAACTGCACTGTCTTCTCATGCAAGCTACTCCTCCTTAGGCAGTGTTGTTGACTTGGTCAAGCTTGACCTAGTCTTCTTGTATTTTCCCCTTTTCACACTAGGAGATGAGAAATAAGCCACTAAGTGACCCCTTTTTACATTAGGAGTGTTTATTATGCTTCTTCATGGGCTCCCTTACCCATTTTATTCTTTTTATTAAAAGAAAAGAAATATAAATGTTCCAATTAACTTAATGAAAATTTTGGAACATTACACCATGCCACAAAATTTGTGGTTCCTTCAAAAGCATACTCAAGCCTGAGTTTGGTGGAATTCATCTTCTCAGTCCTTGAGGAAGTCTACACACTGATCTTGAAATTCGAACATGCTACAAATACAACTTTGAATTCTCTTCTCTAAATTGAATCTAGCTCCGATACCATGTAGAAATTAATTGTAGATTCAATACTTCTAATGTAATGTTCTAAAACATAAGACTCAAATCTAATCTACTCATCTGTGGAAATAAATTCATGATTAAGAAGCAATATCAAAATCATGCTTCATAATTTAACACAAATACATGAGGATATATCTAGGGGAGAGAAACTATTCAAAACCCCTTCCTATATGTATTACATTAATCATAAAATATAGAAGATATACAATGTTTTCTCAATCCTGAGAAACCTCTACACAAGTATAATCTATCTCACTGCTTCACAAAGCTACCTCTAGTCAATACTTAACCAATTTCCTTCTTTCCCAACTCCTTATTTCCTTGTGTTTTTTCCATGGTAATTATCCCCTTTTATTTAGGGAAATTCCTCATCCATAATCGCGCAATCACTATAGGCCCTTCTCTAACTGCATGCACCACCTGCACAACTTCGATAATTATACAACTGAAAACAAAATGCCCTTGAACTCTAATCTCAACTGGGTAACTTGAATTTCATGCATGCATGAGTTAATTATTAAATTATTGATCAGTTGGCTAGTTAAATACTGAAGTTGCATCCCAGTGCTAGACCTCCTCCTAATTCCTCCAACATTTAGAACTAGTTTAGCTGACCTTAACTCAATTTAATTGAATTAAATCATTACAACTAAAATTAAACTCAACCTAGGCTCCTAAAATTTAGGAATCATTATACACAACTCAAGTTAACCCCTCAAATCAAATTAACTAAGCTAATTGAGTGATAATAACTCATTTAACTCATCAAGTTGTCTTGTGATGTGGAATTTTGATTTTCTCCTAATTTAATTCAAGAGAAAAGTAAATTGGGATTTTCTTGCTGCCATTTTTCAACACAATGACCCATAAAAAGAAAACGATATTACATGGCTACAATGACACTAGAGGCCCATACATGGTTGAAATATAAGACATCTATCAACCCAATCATGGTTGTAGAAACCTTCAAAACTCACATCAATGATACTTAGCATGACCCATGACTCTCTCTCTTGACTTATGACTACCAAATAAAAAAAAACCTTGATACAAGGCTCCATAAGAAGGTACATGGCTGAAAAGAATATGTACAATGTAATATATATGGCTCTAATAATTCTTACAAAACTCTCTCCAATGCATGACCAAAACTCATAACACTTTCCAACACATGGAACATTCTATCAATGCACCAATACATGAGTGATTACAAAGTTGATCTTGCACTCATTAGTGCACACGTGGCTGGAGAAAAAACTACAATACATGCCATAAGCAAGACTACTCAATAAACAAATCAAAAGAAGTATTCATATCTCTCACACATCCAACCACTTATTCACCATTAGTAACACATGATAGCACTAGCAATCCGCATCATCAATTGTTAGAAACATCAACATCATAAGGTTCCAAAAATCATATGTAGCAGAAATTATTCAAAAAAACATAGCAATGAGTAGTAATATACAATCATCCATTCTCCTGTAATAAACACATGAAATGAGTTTAAAAAATAACAACATAATCTCCCAGTGTGAAGAGAAAGCAACCCATCATACTATCAAGGGATGGAATCAAAGTTAGAAACAACAACCATATTTCTGCAACACACCCTCTAAGCATAACATGAGCATTAACAAGGTGAGGAATCTGCAATCAAAACTTCATCTATGCTCTTTTGATATCATTTTTACACCAACAAGCACAAATATCATCATCAGCAGCATGTACATGTGGTAGTCTTCAAGGTAAGATCCTCATGAACAATATTCAAACCTAGACATTTGAGTGCTTAGATCTTGACATAGCTTTGTGTGACATGGAATAAGTAAAACAACTTGACCTCATGATAAGATAATATGAAAATATGATACATGGCTTCATGATAATACAATGTTAGATACATGACTCATGTGGATACACATGAAATGGGATCTTAAACATATTACAACAAAAAACATAAGGACTTAGTAGCAATACAATGTACAAAATGATGTAACAAACTTCCTCAAACAACTCACAAAATTGACCAACAACTCTCTAAAGCACATGCATGCATTAATGATCCTTCCTCATGTGAAATATGACTATCTAAATAAGTACAATGAGTGAATGTTTCAATGTCATTAACACCACTCCCTCAAACCCTCACCAAACTTACCATGGATGACATAATATCCTGCATGATATAAGTGCTATACATCCAAATCATAAAGCCATATCAAACTCCCCCTAAGCATACACTATCTCTCCATCAACAACTATTCCTGCATAAAATTTTGGTAGTATTCATGGATAATAAAAAAATATTCTTACAACATGATTGTAACCATTACAAGACATGAGATGATTAAATGACAAAAATGATAGATAAAACTTCAAACCTTGTAGAACTCACCTTGGACTCATGTATTCTCCTTATATGCCTCATATTGATCTTGTGAGCCTAAAATGATTAGATGCATGATGAGGACATTTCTTCCTTTTTAAACGCATCCACCTATTAGGTTTTGCTTCTATTGAAGCCATATCTTATTTAACATAGGACAATGATCTACTCCCCTTCATTAGATTATCTCTCTACAAAACATAATATCCTTCTTTAAAATCCTTTGGATGGATAGTTTCATGCACTTCATCTTTTCTCCTCCAAACTTTAGTAGGTTGTGATCTAATGGAAGTTTCTTTTCTCCTCCATACTTTCTTGGTCTTTAATGGTTGGGCTACACTTTCTTAAGGCTTTGATCTACTAGATCTACAAGCTAATTCCTTGTGGCCAAGGTTACCACACTTGAAACCTTAGTATATACTCTAACTTGGCTTGAATTTCACATCCAAAATCTTTTTTTTCTTGCAAAGTACTTAAATTCCATTGCTCTATGTCTAAAACTATTGCAAGAAAAACAATAAACATAAATTAAATTTTGATACCTTTTATTGTAGATCCTTGGACTAAAAAATATTGGTTTCTTCTTTTCTCTTATGATGTGTTGCATGTAGCGGTTGTGATTTTCATGTCTTCGTTTTTGTTTGTTTGACGATTAATTCTCTTATGTAGATGGAAGTGAACTCCCTATATCTAGTGGCTTGATCTAAAAACAATAGAGACAAAAATACTTGTGCTTTCCTTAGAGAAATTAGAACATGGAGGAAATACCTACCTAGATTCCAACACAACTTCTCCTCTTCTCCTTTCTTGTAAGCTTTAGCTCCCACTCCAAATGTTATAAATAGGACCTTCAAGACAACTAAAATAAGAAAGAGCACTACAACATAAAAGTAGCATGTACTAACATCTCTAAACAATGAGTCAAGAAGGAATTGTAATACATATGCATTATTGAGACATAAGTATAGGAAAACAAAGCACTTTTTGTATTAGTGAAAGTAGGAGAAATTAGAACCCTTTACAAACTTTTGACCTTGTAGATGTCTCCCAACTATCTTGTCCTTCTTTTCCCACAAAGAAAGTCTTCCCTCACAACTTAATTGCATGGAAGGATAATGGATCCTTAGGCACAAAGAACCAACATGAGGGCATAAATAAGAGTCTATAAAATCTAACCCAGACTCTATGGGAGGCAGTGAATTTGTAGGGTAAATAGGGTGGTTTGGGATTTACCAATCTAGGACTTAGATCCACATATAAGGGAGGATAACTTCTAGTGATAAAAGATAAGATCTCAAGTATAGGAGTTCGAGATCCAATTTAATAGTAAATGGTTAAAACCACTCAAGAAGCTTCTCAAAAGAGAATATTTGAAATTATTTTTTATTTTTACCTTCTAGAGGCCATGGCACTTATAGAAAATGCAACATGCACTAGTCAGTGCATTTTCTCTGTGTACAACTTGCATTAGTGTGTAATGTTCCCAATTTTAGCCTCAAGCTAAAATGGAACATTATAGTTGCACATTTTATTTTTGCATGATAAAATGGGGAAGGAGACACCTTAGCCCCTTTTATATGAAGAAATAACACTCCTCATGTGAAAAGGAGGAGAATAAAGCAACTGAAATAAACACCAAGGGTGTGAATGGGACCCCGCTCACTTGATTTGTCACCTTTGACTAAATTCAACAGCGCTGCCCAAGGAGGAAGAGGCTTCCTAGAGAAGCTGCACAGTTTTGGAGGGAAGAGATTCACATGAGGGTGGAAACCCTAGTTGGTGGGACCATGGTGGAGAAGAGTTCTCTCACTTTATATGGAGGATATGGCAGCCCATTTTCATTATGTTATGTTTTATATTTTCAGACTTGGGTCTGCAAAGCTTGCATCCCCTGGCTGTTTAGTAGGGTGATGGTGCCCTCAGGCACTAGGGTGTTCCCGGTCGGGAATCCCTACCTCTTCCTCAAGGAAGGATGAGGATTGAGCTAAATTTCCTCAATCTGGCATTGGCCATAGCTACATTCATCTTCTACAGAATTATTTTTGCAGCAGGCAGAGAGGATGTTGTATTGCTGGGTGCCGCAAGAGAGGAACTCATGGAGTCTCTCTTGTCTTGTTTTCTTCAGTGGAGGAGTGATCCACTCATTGGAGGAGTTGCAAGCAGGATTCACAGGCTTCATATCAGATCTGTTGGCATGGGCCAACATTCCATCATCTCCCACTATGCATTCCATGGAGGAAACTGTGTTATTTTATGGAGGCAGTGAGAGAGGGGTTTCTGGAGCTTCAGAGGAGTGTGTTTCTGAGACAAAGTGATCAGCACTTTGTATTAGAGACATGATCAGAGGAGGGCAATCATATTTCAGATCAGCCACAACCTCATTCATGTTTTGATTCAGTTGCAGTGACAAATCAGTTGTCACATTTTGGTTTACTCCGACATTTCTAGCAATCTTCATAGATTGGCTAGAAATCTTGTATTTCAGCCCATTTCTTGTTATTGGGAAATTATTTGTAATCCTTCAACCATATGTACATTTTATTCATGTTAAATATCTTATACCTTCATGTACACAGCGCAGTCACTACTCTCCGGCATTTTGTGAAGTTGCAACAACTCATGTATTTCATTGTTCATTCATTGGAGCTTTGCTCTTAAAGTTTGAGTGGCTTGTCCCTCAACTATTTCTTGTATATTTCTGCTGATATAATCATATAATTTTGGCTGCATACATTTCCCTCTTATGGTATATTTAGATTTTCATAGTTCAGTGTTTGTGTTCTTATGTTGTTGTAAGCTCTCTCATTGAGCATTGTTTTAGAGACCTAGATTGGGGAGATCTGAATAACCCATCTATATGTATTTCTTTGAGCTCGTTTTCTGCATAGGAGTTGTATTAGAGATGATCTAGGGCATCCCAGTAGTTTTTTTTCTCATTTTTGCAGCAGCTTCCTTATACAGCGTCCTCAAGGACCCTGTAGCAGAAATTCCCGAAGTGGAAATATTGCATATCCATAAATAGAGTCTGTGAAGGGCCAGCTAGCTTCTAGATCTCAAACTTCCTTGTGAAGGTGACATATCCGGTAAATGCCCCAACATTCAATCTCTGGAATGGACTTGTGGTCTTTCTATAGAAGGAATGGAGAAGAAATTTCTAGATTTGGAACATTACATAGTGCAGGTTGCATGAAGGGAAAGTGTGATGGGTCTAAAAATTAGGATTCTGAGTTTTTTGACCCAGAATTCTTGGACATTTTGGTGAGAAGATATTCTAGGATTTGCAGGGGACGAATTCAAAGTGTTAAAGGATGATGATTGATCTGGTTTTCAGGCCATTTTATTGGATGTGACAAAATGACCTAGAACATTGTTGATAATTCCTTTTCTTTCTTGACTTCCTTTGTTGATCCTGCCTCCTAGGACTTTCCTTGAATTCATTGGTGATGGGCTTGTGATTCCTGCAATATAGTTGTCTTCTACTTTTTCCTTTTCCTTCATGGAGCATGACTCTCCTTCAAAACCCAATCAAGTTTTGATAAGAGGATATTTTTCCTTCATGGAGCACGACTCTCCTTCAAAACCCAACCAAGTTTTGATAAGAGGATATCTTTGACTCATAAGGATCGCATCCAAAATTTCAATGTTTTTCTCTAACTTTCGATACTAGGATAATTACTTTTTGGTCGTTTCTAATTCACATCTCAAGGAGGCTACTTCCACTTCTAGCCTTGCACAATAGGGTTCTTGGTCTTGTACCTGATTTTTCAATTTATCATTTGTTTTGCTAATTTCTTCATCTTGTCTCCTTAGATCAATAATTATCACATCGGTAGTCTCATTTTTTCTTTCACTATCTCTTGAAGAGGAATTTAGTTTTGTTGTTGAGATGAATGTAGAATATTATGCATTATTCTCTTTTTCGTAAATAATGTGGCAGGGTCCTTCAACAACTTTTGAATCCTCAAATCCTTCTCCTCCATAAATATTTTTCATCTTTTCCAAAATTTCCTTTGCAGTATTGCAACATTTTACTTTAGCTTAATCATGATTTGATAGGCCCTTCAAAATTATTTTCTTGGATTCCTCATTGAATTCATCTTGCAAACCATATTCAACTTATAGAAAAATGTTCTCATTAATATATATAAAATATTCTTCCAATATCACCTTCCATAGTGCATAATGCATCACATCAAGAATAGGAATTAGATCTATACCAAAATTTCCTATATTACCCATGATGTACCTTCCCACGTTGAAGCTGCAATAAAGGCACTGACTCTGATATCAGTTCTTGGAAACGAGATCACTACTGAGAGGGGGGGTGAATCAGTAGTGAAAGTATTTATATATTTTTACTTATTTTTACTAAAACAACAAAAGATAAATAACATATGATATTGTTGTAGCTCATTTCATATTGTCTTTATATGTTGAAAAAGAAAAATAAAAATTATATCTATATCTATCTATATATATATATATGTGTGTGTGTTTAAAAAAAAAATCAAAAGAAAAATGTATTTGTGAGCCTTAGGATTTTAAAAAGTAGTAATGGTGGATTGATATTTAGTTAAGTCAAAGTACATGTTAGCATTAAATTATTATGGGCTTAAGCAGAATAGAGTCAGAGAAAGAGTTAAATGGCGGACAACTTGTTGAGCAGAGTTTGTCGGGGATGTCGGGCCTACCCGATAGTTGAAACCCGAAAACACAAATTAAACGACATTTATCCACCATGGTGCCTCCATAAACCAATCAATGCTAGGAGGGTTGACTTCATAGTTACGATGCAGGCCAAATACAGGGGAACTATGGGCGGGGTTATATTGTAGCCTTGGTGCTCCTGTATCACTGCGGCAAGCGAGCGCAGTATAGTCACAACACTCCACATCACCTCATTCAATTCCACATCACTCCATTCCATGTCATCCCTGACACCTCCACGTCACCGCGTCACATCATTTATCCTGTATATGTCAAATCATTATTAAAATCCCATTTCCCTCGTTTTTCCTATTTTCTTCTCTAAATCCTCTTTTCCCCCTCATTTTTTACATTTCCAGTTGTTGTTCCAGTTCCTGTAGTGTTGTTCCGGTAATTCTGCTTTGCAAATTTCAAACCATCAATGTCAGCGAAGGTTTCCAAGAATTTATATATAATCCAATTCAACCATTTAAGAATCTTTGAAATGTCTAAAAATGTCGCCTTGTCTGGTTCAAACACCCGCATTCCTCTCATGGAAACTAAGAGGGATGTTTTCGACTCATTCTTCTCCTTGAATCTCACAGAATTCTGCCAAAATATTTTAGTTAGTCAAAAGTAGTCGCCCATGTATGTTGTTGTCATAAGTTCTGGTTTGTTTTCTGCTATGATTCCACAAACCTATGTTTTTCCTGAATTTTACCATTGGCTAGTGTCTTCTATGTATCCACGGAAGTGGTTTATTATGAATGCTTTAGGTGAAAGTATTTTCCAGGTGTATTCTCCTTTAATTCAACAAGATTTGGTGTTTCCATCTTCAAATATTTACACCCCAATTTAAGAGTAATCCTTGTTTCGTACCTTTTAGAACTTGTTTGGAAATGATTGTGCCCAAATTTCCTTTTATCTAATGCCTACAAGTCATCATTTCTCTTTAGAACAAACCCAATTTCCTATTGAGACTTTTTTTGAATATGAAAGACCAATTTTACAAATAATTTCCAGGGTTTTGGGAAACGAAGATACCATTGTTATAGACCGAGCCATTTTGGGGATGTTTAGTGGGATATTACAACATGAGATTATTTTAGATACACCAGACTATTGGGAGAAATGAAAATAGAAAGGATTAAAGAGGGGTAGTGAAGAGGTAATTGATCTCGAAGGATAATCAATTCAGAGTTCAAAGAATCCCATATTTTCTAAAAAGGAATATGAACCATTAGTTGGAAGTTCCTCTGCTACAACTAGTTTTCAACTGCAATTTGGAGAAGTGAGTTGTACACCTTCCTCCCCTATGCCTAAATATTCTTCTCAAAGTTATCTGTCTATCTTGAAGTAGTTATAAGGTCATATTGAAGAAAGAAACAAGAGGATAAGAGAAAGTGTTGCATCCCCATTGGAAACTCAGTCAATTTTAGATTACCATACCAGATTGTTATTTGATATGAATTTGGAAAGAAATCATTTAAAATTGTATTTTTCTCATCCTCCTCTCACAGTTTCATCTTCTGCAGGTTTCAAGACAGTCAATTTAACTGTAGATACAAGAGAAATCCATTTTCCTGAAAAATCAAGTTGCACAGGAAAACTAGAGAGTTTATTTATAGTGATTTGAAAAAAACATATTTGGCTACCAGTAATGTTGAAGCTTTGTTGGGGAAGTTTTTCCATCAATTGAAGTTGGATAAAGCCAATTCTATGGCTTTACTCACAAAAAATGAAGAATTAAAGAAACTCATTTTCAAAATCACTGTAAATCCATAGGACATAATTTCTTTTCATAAAATCTTACAGGGAGCAAAAACTGAAATCAAAGTGTTAAGGAAGAAGCTTAAATTTCCTTCTCTGGAACATATGATGGATCCAGAAGTAGATGAGGTGGAGAAAGAGAAGTAAATCTTGAAAAATGAGCTATTGCCTAGAAATAATGAAGTAGCTACCTTGAAAGAAATGAATTTTAGTTTACTGCAAAAAATAGATATACATGTATGTACTATTTAGTGGAACCTGATTCTAATGACCCAGCTGATTAATTGACTAGAGTGATGACAAAATTGAATATATTTGAGTATGAGATGAAAAATATGCAGAGAAACTTGGATGATACAAAATAACTCTTGAAAGAAAAGGAAAAATAACTGGCCATGGCCAAAGAAACTGCATCAAAATATCACAATGATTACTAGACTTCTTGCAATGAGATCAAGGAGCTAAAGGAAAATACGAAAGGTAATATGTCTCTGATTCATGCCAGAGAAATTATTTGGAAATATATCATTCATTTAATGAAAAATATTTGGGATCTTATGTTAATTCTAGGAGAGGATAAAACCATCATCATAGATTTAGAAGGCATCATTGCTGCTAGCAAGAAGAATATCGTGCAACGAGCACAATTTGTAAAGTAAATAGTTGATTTTCTTAATTATAATACTTCAAAGGAATTAAGAGAAATTGAAATAAAATATATGACAAAATTAGTGCTTACAAATCTGTACAAAAAGACTTCTGAGACAAAACTTGGAGAGAAAAAGGAAGTTGTTTTGAAGTTTAACACCAACTTCAATAAGAGAACTAGGGAAGGATTTCCCTCATGTTGGGATCATAAAGGAAACCTGCTTCTTTGGGAGACATATGAAACTTTTTTGGTGGAGGCTAGGAGTAAAATTGGCACTTGTCATGAGAAGAAAAAAGTGCTGAAGGGAGAAACAATTGTGAATTATTTGTGCAGATATTTCCAGTTATTATGGTTGATCAAAACTCTTTTTTAATAAGAATCCCACTTATAGTAAAATTACTAATTTCAGAATGGCTCACACCAGATTTGTAAAGTGTCCAAGTTCATATCTGTTAGTATGGAAGAAATGCAGAGATTGGATTGCCCCTACAATAGCACCAGCAACAGAAGTAGAGCCTTCTACAAGCGACCCAACACATCAATGTCAAATTACTCTATGAATAGAGTCCACCTATAATTTTCATGGAATTTTTCAAATATTCACTTTTGTAAAATAATTTCATGATATTTTTTAAGTTTTATTTTAACAGAAGTCCTTTGTAGGACTGAATAGGAAAAGAACAGTTTGAAGTAGTTATGTAGTTTTGATAGTTAACAGTTTTCTCAATTTTTGTTTTTGTCATGATGATATAAAAGAAATAGAGAGGAACGAGAAAGGGTTCCAAAATGTTGACATTCAAAAGGAAATAATTTTTCTATGTAATACTTTTCATCTTCTTGGAGTTTTAATAAAGCTATTTTTTCAAGGTGATTCCGAACATATCTCTTAGTATGATATGTGCCCTTTCTTTGTGAAACATTCTATGTTCATCTTCCATGGAAATGAATAATGAAGTAGATGTTTTTTAATGAAATAGTTAACTAATTTCATGGTGCGTGTAAATGAAATTAAATAACCTTAATGTGTGCTCCTCTTTTTTGTATTTTCAAATTCCTTGTCTTTCATATTTCTACTAAAGTTTGAAGCAAGATATTTTGCATTAGAGTAGCCTCTAGTTCCATACTTTCATCATCTTTTTCACCACTTTATTACAAAATTTAAAAATCATATTATGTAGAAAATCCACATAAATTCAACTGATCTTGTAATATTCTAAAAAAACATAATTGAATACATTCTACAAATTGCGGAAAAAAATTATGATCACACAATCACATGAACAAGAAAAAGAAATAATTCAATTGCAGAACACAAATATGTGTCTAGGAAATCCTCAGATAAAAACCCCGCTATCTATATGTTTCATAAATTCAATTATATGAAACAATACAATTCTTCTCTCAAGCTTGAGAGCTCTTTGCACTATCTCTGACTGTCTCACACTGATCTAAGAAAGTTTGGTCCAATACTTAACCAATTCCTTGCCCTTATCTGACCAGCCTTGCTCACGCAATCATGAGGGAATTGAGCCCCTATTAATTAGGAAATTCTTACTAATAGATTGTGCAATGTATCCAAGGCATCTTGACGACCTCATGCATGACGTGTACAGTTTTCTATTTATACAACTGATAGTTTACTTCTCTTTAACTCTAATCTCAACTGGGTCTTCCTTAGAACTGGCATGCAACATCTATTTAGAGTAAATTATCAAGTATCTAATTGATCACTGCATGTGAATTAAATCATATTTAATTCAATGGAATTCTCACTAACTCATTAATCAGTTAGAACTAGTTAAACTGATTTTAACTCAAATAATTAAGTTAAATAATTACAACTCAAAATAAACTGCAACTGGACCCCCTAAAACTTAGAGTTAACTCTACATGCCTCTAGTTTGAACCCCAACTCAAATTGACTGATATGGCTAAGTCTACCAAACTTAATTAACTCGTACAATATGTCATGTGATGTGGAATTACACTTTCCTTCTAATTTAATTAAGGGAAAATTAAATTTGAAGCTTCTTGAATCTTGTTGCTAATTTCAAGATATTCACTGTCAATGAGGCCACTTTTGTTAGTTTTTTTTCAACTAGAGTTAAATTCCACTTTGGACAGCTAAAATTTTCGAGATTATAATTTCATTAGCTTCCTCTTTTCAAGAGGACCAAAATTGACCGTTAGATCGTCCCAATTGGTTAAGCGGAAGTTAAATTTTGAATTATTTTATTTACTAAAGTAAAATGGAATGGGTTGACGTAAGTACATGTGGAATTAGTCAAAACACCCTTAACCCCAAGTGGAACCACATGAAAGCTATAAATAGAAGCGACCTCAAGCTCATTCTCACACATTTGGCTCAAGCGATATTCTACTTGCATTCTTTGTCTCGGTTCGTCTATTTTTGTTTTGGCTCACATAGGTTTGATGAAAGGTGTTCGCGCAGGGTTAGGAATCACAAGTGAGAGGCTCATTGTGATCTAGGGCTTCTAGGTCATAGATACAGGCTTGAAACTGAGATTTTCGGGCTATATCCATGGATACAATGTGCTATGCTTGCAGCTAGTGTGTCATAGCCACAGACACAGCGTGGCGAGGTAGCGGCTAGGGATTTAGGGCCTGATCGGTTGATCTGGGAAATAGTCGCAGGTGAAGAGTGTATTTCCTACAACCAAGGAGATATAGACAGTAGCACAGTGTCTTAAGGGTGCGACTAAAGGATATCTGAGCAGATCTGAGCTAGATCGACCCCAGTTGCTCACGTAGTGTTTCATCTGCACAGTGATAGATGCTTGCAATCAGTTTTTGACAGCATCCTGGATTCTGATCTAGGATTTGACAGTTGATTTAAGTTGGCTTCAATGATGTAATGGATCCATATTTCTTACTGTTGTGTATTTGCAGATCTGTATATATGTTCTATATATTTCCACTGCATATGTATTGGGCTCATTGTACTCTCTGCTGAATTTTTTTTATGACGATCCATTGAAGGAGAAGATTTGAAAGGGTTTCCCCCTTGTGAGGTTTTTCCCTGCGCTTGGACCAATTTTCTATCTCTTATGGTTTTTTTGTTGTCTTCTTTATCACATCATATATTTTTATATCTTCAGCTATTGTTTATGATTAATTACATAGCTAATAATTGGATACATTTCTTATGAAGAAGTAATTTGGACTAAAGTAATTGATACAACATAGAACAATTTGAAAATTTAAAAACTTTGAAAGGTGAATTTTTCCCAAGAAGATTTCCTTTTACATTAACTGTAAAAGTACTTATGAAATCATTGAAATGGGACAACAAATGAATTCCATTATTTGTTTGAATATATGGTTTATGCACTGACCTCTACCTAGCTAGAGGTTGTATCCTAAAGTTACAACATTTTTTGGCATTGTTGTCGGGGAACGAAATGACTGATCCAATGTTGAAGATGCCCTGTGATGTGCTCTTCCTATTGGATGGACTCCCTGCCCATTCTGCATCTATGAAGCCTTGAAGATTCACTCCCTCTGTCTTCCTATACCATAGCCCAAACTTTGTGGTGTATCTAAGGTATCTCAACACATGCCTTCTTGCCTTCCAAAAGAGCTTGGTAGGTTTAACCATATTTTGACTAAGTTGGTTAACCTCATAGCATATGTTTGGTCGTCTTCTCAACAAATATATGAGTGAAACCACAAGATTCCTGTAGATGGTAGCATCTACTAATTCGCCTGAAGTAGCATCCTCCTTCCTCTAGTTTCCTACTAGATGAGTCTTTATGGGTTTGCTTCCCTCAATGTGAAACTTCCTCATAATATCGTTGGCATAATTGCCCTGAGATACAAATAGCTCCCCATATATTTGCTGAATTTCCAATCCCAGGAAATAATGCAAGGGCCCCATGTCCTTCATCTCAAATCCTCTTCCAAGATCCTCTTTGCAAGACTTGATGAGCTACTCATCACTTGTCAGTATCAAATCATCGACAAAAAGTATAGTGATCAAAATTTTACCTTCTACCATAATATGGTAAAGGATTGCATCTTCTTCACTCTTGGTGAATCCCAACCTGATGAAGTAGCTAGCGATTTTTGTGTACTAAGCATGAGGTACTTGTTTCAACTATATAGTGCTCTCTTGAGTCTACACACATGCCACTCTCTATCAGAGGTCTCAAAACCTTCTAGCTGTTAAATGTACACCTGTTCCTTAATCACTCCATTGAGGAAGGTTTTCTATACATCCATCTGATGTATCTACCATCCCATCAACACATAAAGTGCAAGGATGGATCTGATTGATGAGTACCTTGTGAATGGTGCAAAGGTCTCATCATAATCAACCCATTCCACCTGAGAGAACCCTCTGGCCAGAAACTTGGCCTTGTTATTTTCCACGCTCCCATCTACCACTTGCTTCACCTTGTAGATCCACCTGGACCCTACAACTGAATTCCCTTTCAGTCTTAGGACAACTTCTCATGCATTGTTTCTGATAATGGAATCATATTCCTCAAAAATCACATCAACCCAAACTGGTTTTTGCACATCTTCCTCAAAAGAGGATGGCTTTATCTCTACACTGTCGCTCATAAGAGCCATGTAGCGAGTGTACCATTATTGGGACCTTCTCTTCCTGCACTATGATGTGGGTGCTCCCACATTATCTCTAGCACCAAACACCAACCTGTGAGCCTCTCTAGTGCACTTCATTTAGTCTCAAGATGTCTTTGCATCAGTGGGTGCTTCCACTCTATGCTCCTCTTCTTGTGGCTACTCCACATCTTGAGTTTCTTCTTTTGGATCTAAGAGCTCCTTAACTGCATGCAACTAAAGCTCCCTCTCAAGGGAAATTTGTGTTGTCTTCTCTTCATCGAATTTCAGATCTTTTTCGACCACTGTGATCCTGTGTGCTGGAAAGTACACTCGATAGTTGTGAGGTGTATCACTATACCCCAAAAATATTCCCAACTCATTTGTTGGCTCTATATTCTTCCTGGCATATTTGTTCATATGGAAATAAACTGATGAGCCAAAAATTTTAAAATGCACCACATATGGTTTCTTACCTGAAAAAGCTTCCTCTGGTGTACTCATCCCAAGTATCCGATGAGCACTTATGTTCTGCACAAATACTATTATGTTGCATGCTTCTGCCCACATATGCAATGGTAGGCCCTGATCATGCAACATCACTTATGTTGCTCCCACAATAGTTTTGTTGTGGGTTATGAGGTGATATCAATTCATGTTTAATTCCTTATGAAGCACATAAGTTCTTGAATTTGTTCGAGACATATTCCCCACCATTGTCGCTTTTGAGAGTCTTCACCTTCTTCCCTATATATTTCTCAACAAGTGCTTTGAACTCAAAAAACTTTGATAATGTCTCATCTTTATTCTACATGAAGAAAATCCAACACTTGCATGGAAATTCATCTACAAAATAAACATAATATATGTGATTTGTTATGGAGGCTATCGAGAATGGTCCACTCACATATGAGTGAAATCTCTCAAGGATAGCCTTTGCTTGGCTTTCCTTATCGTGAAAGGTGGCTTTGGTGTACTTCCCCAATGTACACCCTTTGCATATATCCCACTGCTCAAGTGCACCCTTGAGAAGTCCTATAAAAATATGTTACATGATCTTCAAAGCACCATGGTGTAGATGGCCCAATATTCTGTGCCATGACTCACCATTGTCTCGACTCTCCACCTTCTCTGCTTTTGTGCTCAAGGAAGCACAATATTATACATCCAATTTGTAGAGGTTCTTTACTTGAACCCAAATATTCACTTGTCCCATGGCTTTGTGACGAAGGAACGCCTTTCCTTTTCTAAATATTACATCATAGCCATGGTATTCCAAAATAGGAGCAAAAACCAAATTATTTTTTAAACTAGGAACATACATGACATATTTTAATGTGAGAGGAGTACCACACTTCCTCTAAAAGGTAATTGTACCTATGTCGGTAGCTCTATACCTCACTTCATCTCCCATATCGATGTGCATATGGAGATCCTTCTCCTCCAAGTTACTGAAGAATTATTCATTTCGGATCATATGGAATGAAGCTCCATTATCCAAGTACCACACAAAACCCATCACCGATGACACCATGCATGCGATGAGGGTGAAATCCAAATCGAACTGTGAAGAAATTTCTTCACCTGCCACTCCTCCTAAGGGATTCTTGCTAGTATTCTTGTGCAGACACTTTGTAGCATAGTGTCCAAGCTCATGACAGTGAAAACATTTTACCTTTGACAAGTCTCACTTCTTTCCTTCCTGAACATAATATGATTTGAAATTGGATGCCTTCCCTTTCCCTTTATTCACCTTTCCAAACAAGGCACGGTTCTCATCATCATCAGTATTTTATGATGATCCATCTCTTGTGTTCCATTGAATCTCTTCTTGTTCCAAGTAGGACCACAATCTCTCCCACTCTGGTAGCTTCTCCCTCCCATTCGCCGAATCCTGGTAGTTGTGCCAGCTCTTGGGAATGCCTATAAGTCTTAGGTTCACCAAATCATCCTCGAAAAATATCATACCAAAACTTCCAAGCTCATCTCGACATTGAGTGAACTTCGTCAAATATTTTGGTTTCGTTCCACCCTTCTCCATCTTGATCTTTCTGAGCTTGTCCTTTAGTGCCAGATTCCTGTGGTCGTTGTTATTATGAAACATATTTGTTAAGGCCTTCCACATATAATATGGATTTTCCTTTCCATGGAGGTTCGATAAAATATGATCTTGTACTCCTTCTAACATAATCCTTCTCGTTGTTGCTACATTCTTCTTCCATGCATCAAGATTTTCAGCGTCTACTGTTGCGGGCCTAGGAATATCATTGTTTATAATTTCCTTCAGACTATTTCCCTCTAACACTACATCCATCCTTTCTTTCCAAGCTATGTAATTCGAACTACCCTCAAGGGCATATTCAAGTCTCAATCCACAGAAAGACATCCTAATCTGCTGCTAGGCCTAAAGAATAAATATGCAAATTTTATTCACCCGTTAAAAAGAAACTCGTATTATTCTCTTCTATGGTGATTCCTTCTTTGATGCTATGTATAAAATCCACATAGATTCAATTGTTATTGTAATATGCTAAAACAAAATACTTGAATCTATTATACAAATTGCAGAAACCTACGAACGCACAATCACATGAAAAAAAAGAGAAAGAATTTCAATCACAAACACAAATATGTATCTGGGGAAATCCTCAGCTAAAAGCCCCATTATTTGTATATTGCATAAAGCCAACAATATGAAACAATACAATTCTTCTCTCAAGATTGAGAGCTCTCTGCACTATCTCTGACTGTCTCACATTGATATAAGCAAGTCTGTTCCAATGCTTAACCAATTCCTTGCCCCTATCTAACCAGGTTTTCCCATGCATTCCTGAGGGAATCGAGCCCCCTATTAATTAGGAAATTCCCACTAATTGATGTGAAATAAATCCAAGGCATCTTGATGACCTCATGCATGAGATGTACAATTTTCTAATTATATAATTGATAGTTCACTTCCCTTTAACTCCAATATCAACTAGGTCTTCATTAGAACTAATATGAAACAACTATTTAGAGTGAATTATAATTTATCTGATTCATCACTACATGTGAATTAAATCAGATTTAATTCACTGGACCTCTCACTAGATCATCCATCAGTTAGAACTAGTTAAACTTATTTTAAATATAATAGTTAATTTAAACAATTAAAACTCAAAATAAACTGCAACTAGACCCCCTAAAACTTTGAGTGAACTCTACATTCCTCTAGTTTGACCCCCAACTCGAATTGACTAAGCTAACTAAGTCTTCCAAATTATTTAACTCGTACAAGTTGCCATGTGATGTGGAATTACAATTTCCTTCTAATTTAATTAAGGGAAAATTAAATTAGAATCCTCTTCTTGTTTCCAATTCAACATATTCATTGCAAATGAGGCTACTTTGAAAAGGTGAATTATTCCCAAGAAGTTTTCCTTTTACATTACCTATAAAAATAATTCTGAAATCAATGAAATGGGACAACAAATGAATTTTATTATCTGTTTGAATAGATGTGTTGGGTATAGTATATGGCATATTAATGGACCAATTTTTAATTTTCAATCCAAGAGTTCATGACCTTCGAGGTGCAACATTGAAAATGCCAAAGAAGGACTATATTAACCTGCAAAAAAAAACCCTAACTTGTGTAGAAACTGCTCACACCACTAGTTAATACAACCACACACCACACTAGAAACTAGACTCTTACTCAGGAAATAACAATAAAAAAATTTGCTAGAAAGACACTTATTAAAAGAGATAAATAAACTCATAATTCATTTTACTCAATAAATCAATTTCAAAACTCAAAATATTCGAAAAATAAACCTATTCTTGTACTTTGTTTCCTGTGCTAGGAATATAGAGTAAGTTCATTTTTTTGTTAAGAAAATTTTGTTCCTGTACCAAAATATCCTTGTTCTTGTAGTAGACTGACTTTGTTCCTATATTGTAACAAATTGTTCTTGTATTGGAAGGATTATGTTCTCGTACTCAACACAAGTATGTTCTTGTAATAGAACCATTATGTTCCTTTAATGGAACTACTCTTTTCCTATACGAGAATGAGTCTACTCAACAATCCTTTATCTCTTAACCTATAAATCGAAATGTTGTTTCATCAAACAAGAAATCAATAAGTGTGAAGAAATTAGAACTTCAACTTAGGGGATAAATGATAGGAATCCCAAATCGAATGCAAGTTGCAACTCAAAACTATAAATTGCGAAAGTAAATGGGAAACTATCAATCTCAATGCAAACAAGAAACTCTTACAATTAAATAAAATTTTACCAAGCATTCTTCACTCACACCATCTATTGGCTTTTATCATTGTATCAAATATATCATGTGCATAAATAAATTCAACATAAAATAATGAAAGTTAGTGTGCAGTCATGAATTCAGTGATCAACGATTCATGTGCTCTATATTATTTAGTGAATGGTTAATTAACAAGGCAGGAAACGAAGTGCAAAAAAATATTTACATAGTTATCTAATCACCTTCATATAGTTATAGTGAATATATATCTTGATCAAAGTATGCTTGTTGTGAAGAAATAAATTGTTAAACAAACTTTAAATTTTCAAACCTTGCGAACCAAATCATTAATCTAAAAATGATTCAAGAGGAAGCTTCTTAGATAAAATAAATGTTGTTGCGATTTAAAAAATAAATAAAAATTATTCAATATAAATGGAAACACATTCAACACACACAAACCCTCATATCTGACGTCACTTGGTGAAAAAGACGTAAACACGCAAGATCATTACCAATCCTGCACAATCACCATTAAGAAGCAACCTTCACACCATTCATTCTTGTACATTATACACAACACAGTGAACCAGGAGAACGAGATGGGTTGGTTGGGCCCTAGCCAACCATCTCGTTTCCCTTTAAGCAATATGCTTAACTTATGTGAGCAAAATTATCATTACATGAAATGAAAACGAGATGCATGAACTTGGAATTCAACTTATATTAATGAAGTTCAGTCCTTGGTACATCTTGAGCTCAGTAATCCAACTCCAAATCAATTTGAGTAAGGGGAAGACCCCAAACACTCAACTTAGAAGCATGAGAGTACAAAAAATGGCTTGGTGTCCTAGGCTTGGAGCCATAGCTCTGTTTTTATGCATTTCATGGTCCAAATTTGGCTTTAGGTTAGCAAATCCACTACAGAAAAAGATGAGGAATTGAATCCCAATTATTTTACTTCGATAGGAGACCAGTAAAACCATTGTCCCATCAAGAAAATGCAGATTTGATACGAATTTTCCATTTTTTGGTAGATATGGGCAAGATCCTAGAATTATGGAAAAATAGTATTTTTGTATAAAGCTACCTAAAAGACCATCATGTAACTTTTAGACCAATGTGAATATTGGGAAACGGTTTGGATTATATATAATTTGTTATACTGGTAAAAAAATAATTCGCTCATATTTTCGAGATTCTCCTCCATATTCACACAAATCGAGGTCAAACTTGGCAGTTTGAAAACTATGTGAATTTTGAACAGATTTGATGATTTGATTCTAGAGACCGACATGTGTGACCTCGGTGCAATCTAACTCATGGGAAGGTGTTATAGCATCATTTTGGATAATAAACATCATTTTTTCCCCCGAAATTGTGTTGAGATGTCGAAGAACCAATTTAGTGCAGGAATGCTAGTATAGGTGTGTTGTTGTAGGAACAAAACTTGGTGCAATTAATTGTTGAAACCTGTATATCTTTCGTCGTGATTTTATATGCCTTCCTAAAAAAACACAAGCACCATCATCAATAATCATTTTGATGCAAATCTTATCAGAATAAAGGAAATAGGTTAAATAATGAACAATTACTTGATCAAGCTCCAAGTTTAAGCTACTAGCCCAACAATTGTGCAAAATGATAGTAATAACAATGAAACCATGAGTAATCATAGGTTGATAATGTGAATTAAACATGAAAATTACAGGACCTAACATCCCCCCATGCTGATCATATTGCATGTCCTCATACAAGAAAAACCTTTGTCAGAGACCAAAGTTAATTGAGACTGTAGGGTTAGGGTTTCTCTATTAGGGTCCTGTTGCATTGACTTAGACTATAGGGCTAATTGAGTAAGATAATGTACGTAAGTTCCATATGATGTTGACTCCCTTTACATCAATATGACAAAAAAATACCTGCGACCATAGATTCAATTATGTCAGGATCAATCTTCATTATTTTGAAAAGAGTAATTAATGCTAGGAGTACCAAAGGAATGCCAACAATGTTGTCACTACAAGGATAGTGTCATCATAAAATAGCCAAATATAAAACTTTCCACAAAGAATATCAAGAGTATTCCAAAGAAATGGGTCTTCACTTTTAATAGCCTAATTATGATAAAATAGAAGTAAATTTATTTGAAATCCAAGTCATTAAAATGGATGGAAATACGAAAAATAATGTGCCAAAATGATACCTTCCCATATTGAAGTTATACAAGCATATAGTTGAAGTTCCTCTTTTTCAGGCAAAGTGAATCACATGCACTAAGGTTCCCACATCCATGAAAACTTTCATATTTATGAAATATAGAATTTCAAAGCACATTACTGAAAGGATGTTAAATCCATTCTCAGAGAGATATGAAAATGAGTTCAGGGAAAGATAAAACTGACCAAGTAAATCATAGTGTAAAATTAACTTTAATTCCACAAGCATGGCCTTGCTCCTAGTAGGCATCTATAGCCTTGGTAGGGATGCCTTTTAACCCAGTGAAATGTTTGTATCCCACCCATTATATATAGATTCAGAGTCATTTAAAATCATTTACTTTGATTTTGGAATTAACTGAAGGTCGTTGTCCTGGCTTGGTACCCAACGAACGACAGTGTCATTCACAAGTGATAATAAGAATGAACAAGTCAGATAATGATGAGACCTCTTGTCTTCCTACTTCTCAACTGAAATCCATTACCCTGGCTTGGTGACCAGTAGCAGTAATGGAATTCTTTTTAGGACCCATGATCATAGTAGGTTGGCTCATAATCAGACCTATCCCTCAATTAATCCATTTATGTTAAAAAAATATGATTATGATTAACCTCGAATAGGTTACTTAATAGGTGGGGAGGAAATTTTTCTCCTTAAGAGCATGAGATGGCATGAAAAGTTGTTAATTACAAATCTTTACTGGTTATTCCTTCTACCCTAAATACTCATTTTAAGGAAAGCATATTAGATAATGACTGAAATATTCCTCGAGTTGATCATGCCATGGTTCCTATGAGAGCTCGTTAGGGTTTTATAGGAGTGGTCCACCATAGGATGTTTTTCATCAATACCTTTGAAGAGAAGCTTGAAATTTTTTCTTGGATGACAATTTGTTAGAATTAATAAGCCATCAATAGGTTTTTAAGCTTATGAATGGAAATTATTAAACATAACATTAACAATACCCCTAACTAACCCAGTGAATAATCTTGGCCAATAATCAAAGTCACTTTATAAAATATGAGGAATTAAGAGTGAATTTCTTCTGACAAGTCGCACCCTATGAGTACTTAACGAAAAAAATTTCAATAGTTGTGCCTTAGGAATTATAGTTTCAAGAGTGATATTGTAACAATTTTATTTCAAATGAAATTTTTATTCATTTCTCTTATACCACCCTACCCTAATTTAGAGAGAGGAAGTTTTCCTTCAAGTTTAGGAGTGATTCCAATGTAGCCATTTATGTGATAGAATGTTAAATATACTCACACATAGTTTTAAATAATAAAGTTCAAGACATACCAGAGTATGAGCAACCAGTTTATTTAATTGATATGGTACCAAGAGTTTTCGAATGATGAAGGAATGAGGTGTGTTGACGATTGTTTGAAACCGGGATTCAATGGGATCCACATATTTATGACTCTCCAAATTATGCAAGTCTTCCATAGTTTGGTAATCACTTTCTTGGAGGCATAAGATTAAGGAATATGGTGAAAGAAAAAAGACAAATCCCTCAAGTTCAGGCTCAAATGTTTGCTTTTCAAATTGACAAGAATGGTTAAGGGAAATTCTAGGGTTTTGAGCTTCAATTTTTTTTTTATAATAGGTTTCAATTAAATATCTCTCCTATAATGGTCTTTGAAGCAAGGATTCTTCCCAGTGTAAAGGCTATGTGGTAATGGGGGGATTTTCCAAATTCACTCCCTTCCCCAACATGGAATATCTAAAATTTCTTTCAATAGGGGAATCGGCAAGAAGAATAGGTGTTTCAATTTTTTGTGCAACCTGATGGTTTGGATTAGAGGGCATATGGTTTGGGCTAAGGCTTGGGTTAAGGCTTGGACTATGCTTTAGATTAGGATTAGGATTTGGGTTACGATTTGGACTAGGGTTAGGTCTAGGGTTTGGATTAAGGTATGGAGTAGGGTTAGGTATAGGGTTTGGATTAAGGTATGGACTGGGGTTAGGTCTAGGGTTTGGGTTGGAGTATGGGCTAGGGTATGGATTAGGGTTAGGATTAAAGAAAGGTTGCACAAGTAACTGATACCATGAAGGAGGATGACTTAGTGGTGCATTAAGTGGAAATTGTGGTTGTTGTTTTTTAATTTGCATGAAAGGCTACCCTGGGGAAGAGGTTTTGAACCATTATTGAGGCCATGGGGATATCTGACTCGAAGAAGAGGACCAATGTGGCCATGTAGCAGGATGTTCAACTGGAGGAGGTTTAAAATTTTTCCATGAAACTATATGATTATAAACATGTTGAGGAACTTACTCAGGAGAATAAGAATTAATCCAAGTATTAAATGATGATGGGTTTTGAGTTATACCTGGAAGTTGAGTTTATTCCTTAGTAATCGTGGAAGTGATGGGAAATTTTCTATTGCATGATCATATTCACAAATTCTGAAAACTTTCAGGCTACTAAGTGGACATCTTCTAAGGAAGTGCTTCTTCATACAGTTGGCGGAAAAGATCAACAGTGGTTCTTCATCCTTCTTTTGTTCTTCCTGAAAATCATCCAATGTTGAAATAAAATATTTTTTTAATATTAATTTTATGTTCAAGAAAAATGTTAAATTTTGCGCTTTCAATTTATTCATTGGATGATTTTTATATCTTTGTGGCAACATCAAAACTCCTCATTGAATGATTCCTTAGAATACCATTTTCCTATTCTCAACAAGATAATTGGCATATTTTTTTCATCACATGGATTAGTATATATAAAGGGGGGGGGGGGGGGTGGGGGGGGTGGTTCTTACAACACCCGAGAAATGAAAAACCTTAAAATAACCAAGATATGTAGGAAATAAATAAATTCAAAGAACAAAAACTTGCACTAGAAGGTGGGTGAAAAGAAAACCAAACTACAACATGTTACCAAGGTTAATCCCCTAGGCACCTCCTCAGAAACGACACCAAATTGTTGAGTGCAGTATTGGCATATTAATGGACTGAATTTTAATTGTAAATCCAGGATTTTGTGAACTTCGAGGGGCAACATTGCAAATGCTAAAGGAATCTAGAAACCTACAAAACAAAACAGTAACTTGTGTAGAAACTTCTCACACCACTAGTTAATACAACCACACACCACACTGGAAAATGGACTCTTACTCAGGAAATAAAAATCAAATAATTTGTTGGAAAGACACTTCTTAAATAGATAAATAAACTTAGAATTCATGCTACTCAATAAATCAATTGCAAAGATCAAAATATTCAAAAAATAGACCTATTGATTTACTTTGGTTCCTGCACTAGGAATACAAAGTAAGTTCATTAGTAAGTTCATTTATGTATTATGACAGTTTTGTTCCTATACCAAAATGACCATGCTCCTGTACTGGAACACATTTGTTCCTGTACTAGAACGATTATGTTCTCGTACTCAAAACAAGTATGTTCTTGTAGCAGAATGAGTCTACTCAACAATCCTTTATCTCTTAACCTATAAATCGAAATGTTGTGTTATTAAACAAGAAATCAATAAGTGAGAAGAAAGGAGAACTTCAACTCAGGAAATAAATGAAAGAAATCCCAAATCGAATTCAAGTTGCAACTCAAAACTATAAATTGTGAAAGTAAATTTGAAACTAACAATCTCAGTGCAAACAGTAAAACTCTTGCAATTAAATAAAATTTTACCAAAAATTCTTTACTCACACCCTCTCTGAGATTTTATCATTGTGTCAAATATATACTGTGCATAAACAAATTCAACATAAAATAATGAAATTTAGTTTGCAGTCATGAATTCAGATGACAGTGATCAACGATTCTTGTACTCTGTATTCTTCAGTGAATGATTAATTAACAAGGAAGGAAACACAACAAAAACACAATAGTTTACACAGGTAGATAATCAGTTACAATGAATATATATCTTGATTAGAGGATGCTTGTTGTGAAGAAATAAATTGTTAAACAAACTTTAAAAGTTCAAACCTTGTGACCCTAATCAACAATCTGAAAATGATTCAAGAGGAAGCTTATCAGATAAAAGACATGTTTGTGTGCTTAAATAAATAAATAACATTGCTTCAAAATAAATGGAAACACATTCAACACACACAAACCCTCATATTTGAGATCACTCAACGGAAAAGAGGTAAACACGCAAGAGCATTACCTATCTTGCACAATCACCATTAAGAATCAGCCTTCACACCATTCATTATTGTACCTAATACACAACACAGTAAACTGGGAGAACGGGTTGGGTTGGCTGGGCCCTAGCCAACCAGCTCGTTTCCCTTTAAGTAATATGCTTAACTTATGCGAGCAAAATTATCATTACAGGAAATGAAAACAGGATACATTAACCTCGCATTCAACTTATATTAATGAAGTTCAGTCCTTTAGTACATCTTGAGCTCAGTAATCCAGATCCAAATTGATATGAGGAAGGAGAAGACCCCATCACTCATCTTAGCAGCATGAGAGTACAAAAAATGGCTTGTTGTCCTAGGCTTGGAGCCATAGCTCTGTTTTTATACATTTCACGGTATAAATTTGGCTTTAGGCCCCCCAATCCATTAAAAAAAAGGATGAGGAATTTAATCCCAACTATTTTACATCAATAGGAAATTATTACAACTATTTCTCCATCAAGAAAATTCATATCTTATACGAATTTCCTTTTTTTGGAAAATCTCGGCAAGATCTTAGAACTCTGGAAAAACAATATTTTTTATAAAAATTCCTCAAATACCCTCCTATAACTTTTATACCAATGAGAATAATGGGAAATGGTTCAATTTATCTATACTTTGCTATGCTGGTAAAAAATCCATATTCTTGAATTTTTGAGATTCTTTTCCATCTTCACAGAAATCGAGGTTAAACTTGGAAGTTTGAAAACTATGTGAATTTTGGGCATATTTGTTGATTTGCTTCTATAGACCCATGTGTGTGACCTGGGTAAAATCCAACTCATGGGAAGGTGTTAGAAAATCATTTTGGACAATAACCATCTTTGGTTTTCCTTGAAAGCGTGTCGAGATGTCAAAGCCCCAAATCGGTGCAGGAATGCTAGTATAGGAGTGTTGGTGTAGGAATAGAACTTGGTGCAATTAATTGTTGATGCATGTATATATTTGATCGTGATTTCAAACGCGTTCCTGAAACAACACAAGAACCTTCATCAATAATCATTTTGATGCAAATCTTATCAAAATAAAAGGAATATGTTAAATAATGAACAATTACCTGATCATGCTCCAAGTTTAAGCTACTAGCCCAACAATTGTGCAAAATGATAGTAATAACAATGAAAACAACGAGTAAGCATACAGTGATAATATGAATTAAACATGACAATTATGAGGCCTAACAAGGTTGTTTAGGCACTGACCTCTACTCAGATAGAGGTTATCTCCTAAAGATACAATAGTTTTTGGCGTTGTTTTTGGGGAACGAAGCAACAAAGTTATTTTTCTCTAGTTTTTTCTTTTAAAGCATTTCTTTGCATTGTGAGAAAAAAAATGTTTAGGATGATATTTCTCACTAGAAGAGAGCAAAACAATGGTCTTGGCTCCTAAAATTCTTCACACAAGGTCTAATACATCACAACAAAAGGCTCATGTTGTTTCTAATCCTGAAAAGTTAGTGTCTCGAAGGGTTTGGAGAGAAAAACCTCCAATAAATCCTAGTCCTACCTTATTTTCTCATATTACTAGTTTTGTTTCACAATATACAAAGGTCCATCATTCTAAAGAAGTTGCACGAAGTTTTGATTTTTCCCAAGAGATTTCGTTTTACCATCGAAATATTTTTCCAGAGCCCACTCTTGAAGAAAGATCATTCAAATTTGTTTATTTTTCATTCCTAGAGCTTGAGGAAATCAAGACAGTTGATTTATGATTTTCCTATCAGACAAACCCTATTGTTTCTCAACCCATACCTATATCTATTATCCCACCTTATCCTTTCATATTTCAGGCAGGAAGTTCTTCTACTCCCTCTCAAAATGAAAACATGGCCATTATGGGGTTTATTTTAAACAAATATGTTGCTTTGAATATTCCAAAACCTATGAATTCCATTCCTCAATACTATTTGAATTTATTACCAATATTTACAGGATAATATGAATTAACAACAGAAAAAAAAAAAAAAGTAGCAAATTTATGTGCTTTTGCTTAAAATTTAAATGTAGAATACTTGGATGCAGTAATGAGGCTTTTTGTACAGTCATTGGATGGAGAAGAGAGGAAGTGGTTTAAATCCCTCCCTACTAATTAAATTAAACATGGGAGGAGTTAGAAAAATAATTTATACAAATATGGGGAGAAAAGAAGGATCAGGGTTACTTCTTGACTGAGTATAATGCAATAAAGAGGAAACCAAGGGAAGAGGTGGCATAATTCATTAAAATATTTAACAAATTTTATAATAGTCTCCCTGCAAAAATAAAACCACCTCCTGCTGGTGCAAAAGTGATTTTTGCAGGTGCTTTTGAGTCTAATTTTGGTTTCAATTTGAGGGAAATGAGGTCTCCTACTGTGGATCAAATTCAGACAGATGCATTGGAGATTGAGGCAAATTTGTCTGCAGTAGGAAATATCCAGCAGCAAGATGAAGTTGTTGATAAGAACAAGGGGAAGGAAGAGGCAAAACCTTCAAATCAGCCAAGAGATTCTCATGAACATAAGTTAGATGAGATGAATAATGTCATTAGAAATATTTCTAAAAAATTTATGACATTAGAGCTTGATAACAAAAATCCTCCCAAGAAGATTTAGCTAGCTCAAAACAGAAATTTCAATCCTCAATTTAGAAGGCAGAAAAAAGGACCAAGATCAGGTCCAACCACCCTTATATATTGAATATGAACCAGAATAAGCAGTGGGGGAGACCATTACATTGGAGAACCAATATTCCTATTTGTCTAAGGAGGAGGAAGAAATGGTAAATAGTGGAGAGGCAATTATGGAATATCAAATTGCATTGGATGATGAAGATATTGATGAATATTGTAGGAAATTCACAAACTTTATGCAAGAATAATTACACAAGAAATAGGATTTGAGGTCAAGGAAAAGGTCAAGGACACAAGACCATGTATAGGGTCAGTCAAAGCAGATATTTCAGCATCCAACATCGAAACAAGATGAAAACGGTAAACAGCTAGTGAAAACAGTCCTAGTATATCATGGAGAGAGTTCAAAACATCAGTATGATGGAGGTATTTTGCAAAAACATTCCTAACAACCTGTTACCAGTCAGCACAATGAACAAAGGTAGAATCCACAAGAAGAAGAATGGATAAAAATAGTAAAGGAGATTCATTATTTCAGTCTTCAACAAGAATTGGAAAAAGTTAAGATTTGTATTCCTTTAAGTAAATTGGTGAAGAAGTATGATTATAGAAAACAAATTTCTGATTTTATAAATTTATGAAAAAGAAACGATGCAACTGATACAGTTAATCTTAAAGAAGAGAGTCAAGTGGTGATGTTTTTCCAGCATGTACAGGAACATGATAATTCAACTCCTCCATTTTATGTTTCCCTTCTGATGCATACTTTTATTCTTCATAATTGTATTTTAGATTCAACATCTTCTAATAATTTAATGGCTCTTTCAATGATGAAGCAACTTAATCTTCAGATTAAAAATCCTTACAAGGATTTTTACTCTTTTGACTCGAAGAAGGTTAAGTGTGTGGGACTTATTAAATATTTCGTGGTGTCAATGGCTTAGATTCTAGCCAAAATTATTGTGATGTATGTTGTTGTTGCAGATATTTCGGCTCATTTTGGAATGTTTCTCTCTAGGTCCTAGGGAGCTAAGCTAGGAGGAGTGCTAAAACTGGATTTCACCTATGTAATCATTCCAGTTTTTGGTGGAGAGGAAAGGATATTTTATAGGGAAACCATATTTGTAAAAACTATTACATAGGAGGGTTCAAGTTATTCTTAGTTTACAGTCAGGAAAAAGATGTTTTTTCTTGTTTCATGTTACAAGTACCTCAAGAAATTACTGAAGACACGAAGGTGCAATTTCCTTCAACAATTCAAGGAAAATAAGTAGTAGCAAGTGGAGTATGGAAATAGTATTTTGATGGATCATACTCAAAGGAAAGGAGTGGTGTTGGGATTCTTCTGGTTTCCCCTAAAGGTCATATTTTTCCCTTTTCTTATAAATTGGAATTTGACTTCAAAAACAATAAAACAGAATATGAGGCTTCGATTCTTGGTTTACAAGCTGCTAAAAACATGGGAATTGAATGCATTTATATTTTTGAAGATTCTGAGATCAAGAATCAATGTCAGACTAACCATATGAGTCTTAGGGCCTATCATAATGAAGTTTGGGATGTAGTTGACAATTTATTTTTAGCATTTAACATTCAGTTCTTGAAAAGGGAAGGGAAAATGTTAGTTAATTCACTGGCAGTGGTAGCTAGCACTTTCAAACCTCCATTAAATCCCAAACTGACATATGAAGTTGAGATCAGAAGTAGACCCTCCATTCCAAATAACATAAAATATTGGCAGGTTTTTTGGGATGAAGAACAAATAAAAATATTTCTGTAAATGGTAGGGGAATTTTCAAATTTAGAGATTGATTAAGAATGTGAAACTGAATATCTTTAGGATGAAGAAAATGTCACTAAATCACCTTGGAAGGATTCTGTGGGAGGTCAGAAAATTTTGTAGTTGAAAAATAATGTGATCCCCAAAGTTTTAGTTCTCATTATAAAAATTGTTATATGAAAATGATGTTTTTGTAAATATAAATAAACAAAATTGGGAAGATGATATTGAAGATTTTATTCTTGGGACTGAGAAACAACTGAAATTATTCAAAGTGGCGAAAGGTATTTTAGTAGAATACAAACAGAGATATGTTGATATTTTTAAGAAGTGTGTTGATTTATTTGCATGGTCTTATGAAGATCTTAGAACTTATGATACCAATATTATTCTGTAGAACATTCCATTGAATCCAGGAGTAAATCCATAAAGCAGAAATAGAGATAGATTAACCCTCTACTTTTACAATCTATAGAAAAGCAAGTCAAGAAATTATTGCAAGTAAAGATAATCTCTCCCCTCAGATATTCAGATTGGGTAGATAAATTGGTGCTTGTGAGGAAGAAAAAAGGAGATATCAAGTTGCGTATAGACTTCCGAAATTTAAATAGAGCCTCATTAAAAGATAATTATCCCCTCCCAAAGATGGATCATATTTTTCAAAGAGTAGCAGGGTCTTTCAGACTTTCTATGATTGGTGCATTTTCTTGTTATAATCAGATTACAATCCATCTAGAAGATCAAAATAAGATAGCATTCAAAACCGCATGGGGAAACTTAATATATGTTAAAATGCCATTCATATTGATGAATTTTGGTGCAAATTTTCAAAGGACTATGGATATATACTTTGTGGGGGATAAATACAAATGTTTGGTTATCTATTTGTATGACATCACAATGTTTTCCATATCCAACGAGGAGCATTTGAAACACCTTTAGCATACTTTTTGTTATCACCAAATTGAACTTGATTGGCTGCTCATCAAACAACTCAGTGTAACTATTTCAAACCACTTCTAACTAAATATTAGCCTTTTTAGTTTGAGAGGACTCTCTCAAGGGGGTTTATGATTTTGAATAATGATAGTACTAGATGGCTAAATCTATAGAAATTTTAACTTGTTTTTGAATGATTGCAGGTTTAAAAATGAAAGTTCTCTACCATTGGCTTATGGAGTCAACAATCAGTAGTTTTAGTGATAGTGGTATTTCACATGGAAGCTGAGGCACATAGAGGTCTTTAAGAAAGGCAACTTACACATACAACATAGGAAGACATAGTCATTTCACCACTAAAGGAAGTCAGAGCATAATATTATGAATTCTGAGTAATTAGAGATGAAATCTACTATAAGTGATCAAACATAAGACAAATATCAATAAGATATCAAAAACCTCATGAGAATCTCAGGTCCGCAAAGAAGAATGTCACTTTGTATTACTGATAATGGTCAAAAACATACAAGCAGCCATTTGGTGCAAATGTTCTCCAAACCCTTACTACTTCGATGTTTTGTCTATAAATAGACATTATTTACAATAAGGATGATCTACCTGGTGGTTGGATCCTTGAATTCTTCTATGACACCTTTCATAACTGCAATCAATAACTTTGCAACAGAAAATTGACACCTACCTTTTAAAGAAACTAACTCGTAATAGAACTCTAACTCCTATTTATTACATCCTTCTATCCTATCTATGAAATAGTTACATGATGATTATACAATGAATATCACATGCTCGAAGGCCTCATGACTAAGTTCACCACCACTTTACATATTTAAAGCATCCCTAGATCTATGGAGCATAACCCTGTTTTTTAGAAATGGATGGCCTCCATATTCAACGTTGTTTTGACTGATGACATGTCTTCATGGCACTCCCTCTAAATCATAAATATCTACTAATGAGGTCCTCTGACATGCTGGAAGTCTCTAGCTATCAAAAACTACTCTTAAAATGCCCAAAATCCTTTGACACTTGCTCGCTACGAAAACATGACAGTTTCGTAGCGAGTTTTGGTAGCATGGGAAAAGTGGCTTTTCCATCCATCCTCTTCACTTCTTTGTTGTTCCATCATGTTAATCATGTCAAGACACCTTACCACCATGGATCCCGCTCCTTAAAACATTGAAAAACCGAATTTAAATGCAAAAAGGCAGCTACAGTTTTTTTTGTAGCATATTTCTGGCTTCAATCCTGAGGTACGCTAGAAACTGTGTAAAAACCCGGAAATTGTCCCTTTAAAAATTGTCTTCAAAAAATGACCTCCAGTTGGAAAAATTCAGTTCTCTGCATTTTATGAACCTAATAAGACATATTCCATCTCATCTTACAACTTCTATGGTGTTTCCTCCTCATTTACTATCAGTTGACTTATAGGCTCTTCTACCACTGTCATCTTCAAACCTTTATTTTCCAGCTCTACATGAATCAAATCCAATTGTTCTTCTAGATCCTTCACTTTTTCCTTTAATGCCCCATTCTTGGATTGAAAATGTAGGTTCATCTTTCTGATGTGTTTGACCTCTCCTCTTAGTGGCTGAGTCCATTTAATCAACTTTTATGTATTGTCCAAGTTATTTGAAACACTTATGACCTGTTCTTCCCATATTTATTTCATTTTTTCAAATTGAACCTTTTGACCTTTGTGCTTCTTTGCCTCTTTCTTCAAAACTGATATCTCATCCTCTACCAGCTTCAACTTCTCTTTAAGGGTTTCAATTTCTGATTTTCCACTAATTTTCTCTTTACCCTTTCTTTGTTTAATGATCAGTTCTTCTTTTACAGGTGAAGATAGATCTATAATGATTGGTGGTTGAGCAGTTTCACTAACCTTCTCAATCTCTTTGTTGCTTTCCATGACCTTTCTTGCATGCCTGGCCATTGGCTTTATAGGTTGAAACATGAAACCAACATCATCACCTTCAAACTCTAACTTTTTAGCTATCTTTCCTTTCTTTATCTTTCTTCCTCCATCTTCAACATCTTCAGCTTGGACAATGGGAGTTTCGTCAATGTCAATGGCATGCAAGATGTCCTCTAAGTTACCCTTAACCACTGTTTGGCTTCTAGTAACTCTCTTGCTTCTCTGTTTACTAAATATTTGCTTCTGTTTTGCAGGTGTAGTTTTAGGTGTGTCAATCTTCTACAAAGGCTCTATCTCCATGCTCATTGGTCCTAGTGGGGATGATGTATTCCCTTCTTCAACTTCCTCTGCCACTGTTGGTGATGAAATACTTTTAGGTTTGGAAACTCTTTTAGGAGTGATAGCATCAACTTCAAAACCACTCATGAACAGAAAGGAGGTCCAATCTCTATCTAGTCTCTTCAACTCCTCTAACACGAACAACTTAATCAAACCATGGTGAAATAGAGAAGTTTCATTGCCTTCTGTTTTGACTTGAACATTATCTGACATTTTACCTAAACTTATCTATAAATAAAAGGGCAAGTCTAGTGACCTCTTACCCACAAAATGCAGAAGAAGCATGAGGTGGTATGAGTAGAGCATCTGAAACCTTCCTTCACATGTAAAATGCTTCTGAATGATCATCGATAGCTTTGAATAGTTGTCCTTCATGAAACTCCTAGGTATGGCATTTGTAAGATCAATTTCACTATGCTCTGGTTTGATGAACTCTTTGCAATATTATGTGGTGAACTTGATGCCTTTAAACTACTGTTCCCCTCCTCTAGGGATTCATGTTGCTACTGAAATTTTGTCTGGTGTCACTGTGAGGTTTAGCATTCCCACCTTTGAAGTTGTTCCAGTGAAACTTTTAGCAAAATCCTTGGAAACCTGTAGATGACAACCATGCAGCCTTTGACAAAATTGAAAACAACTTGTTCTTCTGAATACCTCCATGCTAGTTGGGTCTTCATTTAGAAAATTCATGTCCATGGGCTCATATCTATGGTAATGACCACCTTTGTTAGTTTTCTTCCTTGCAGCCATGGTGGCTTTATATCTTCTCAGCCTTGTTTTCTTAATGACATCTGTAACCTTTGAATCTGCCAACAACCTGCTTGGGTCGATGAAGCAGCTCTCTAGAAATCCAATGGCATGCAAAGATAAAGTGGAGTATGAAAAAAGAGTGATTGGGTAATTTTTATGGTTTGAATGATAACTCATGCCTTAATCATGACACATACATTCTAAAAACGGTAATGATGACCTCAGACATGACCTTGTACTTTCAAATTAACCCTAACATACTCGAATGACCTCCACCCTAACTCCTCCAATCATGAACTGAAACTTCACATCAGGTTTGACAAGACAGACAAGAAAACAATTTTTTGTAGTGTGATTAGTTTAACTTTTGGCAGTTTCGCTAAGAAACTATTAGGAAGTTTCGTAACGAAAGCTACTATTTCACAGTATAAAACACTACAAAAAGTTGTAAAACTGGCTTAAGTGTCCTTTTTAAATTTAAACGCTTAGGAAATGAAAGTTGATAGCATGTGATGACTGATGAGACATGACATGAATTAAATGGAGGTGGCCTTGAAACTTAAGATAGGTTAAATATGCAAAAAAAATGAAATTTCCCTATACCAACATCAAAGGTTTTAAGGAGACCTTTGATAAATGAAATTTATGACCTTGTCAAGTAATGTTTCACATTTTATGAGTGATAATAGTGGCTCCACTTGGGATGGTGTGCCCCTGTCGTACACCAAACAACCTATAGTTCCAGTGCCATCCATCTTTTTGGAAATAAAAACTTTGAAATTTGCCAAGCCTTCTTTAAACTCTAAAGGCCTTCACCTTGAGCTCAAGTTTGATGATCAGTTTGTCTTTATTAGCAAAAAATTATATTAAAATGGAATATATACAATGAAGTGTAAAATCAATGGAACTTGAAAGGAATAATGCTTTAGAAACCTGCCATTGATAGGCCCTCCAGCACAAGGTTGTCTATTCATCTCCTGCAGTAAATAAGTGTTATTGCCATGGAATGTTGCTACTATGAATTTTCCTTTCCAGATATTCTCAAACTTACCATGTTTCCCCTTTTCTTCAATTCTGGCCTTACACTTCAATAACACATCTTGAATCTGAAAATTTTCCTCTTTGACCTTCCTGTCAAATGTCTTCTTTATTCTGTTTTGAGATTGCTGATGGTTGTTATATAATTCGTCCCTTTTTTCTTGCAGAGTGTTGTAGCCTCTACAACACCCTCCAAAATCTACCCTCTAAAATTTTGGAGCCCCCTAAGCATCAAAAAAAGCTAAGTTAAAATCTTAGAAGTTAAGACTCGCTGAGTTGCAAGATGGTCATTTTTCTCAAATCTACGACCTAGCGACCCCGCGACCTCTCAGGTCATTAAGTCGCTAAGTTGCAAACTTGTCGGATTTCCCAAGATCACGACCCCACGACCTTGCAACCCTGCGACCCCCAGGTCGCAAGGTTGCAAGGTTGGGCCTTCCCTAGAAACACAGAACTTGTGACCTAGCGAACTCATTAATGGTTAGCACACGCGACCCTTTTATAAATAGGAGGGTCGCTAGGTCGCATTCTGTACATGTGGCGAATAGAAAAAACTCTTCTGACAGGTCGAATGGAGTGCGATTTTCCTGGGTAAGTTTCCATTTCCTCTTGTTGTTTCCCTTTTTTGTTTTGTTGCCTTGATTACCTCTACCTTATGCCTTTAAAATCATCCATCATCTGTTCTCCTTTGACCCTTTAAAGCTTGGGATGCCCATTTGCCCTAAAATTCCCCCCTCCTTGCTTAATCTTGCAACCATTCTTCATCCAGCCTCTTGGATATGTATGCTTCCCCTCAAACTGCTCCCTTCCTCTATTTTGATGGCTCACTTAGCCTTGCATTATTAAAGTTAGAGGGAAATCCATTGACCACATTGCGCACTAAAACACCCGGCCAGCCCTAGCGCGACTTGCGACCCTGCGACCCCAGTCACCGAGTCGCAAGTTGTAGAGTCGCACTTCCCTCAAACTTCCTGTTGTTTTCGACCCGTCGACCTTGCGACTTGGTTGCAAAGTCACAGAGTCGCACTTCCCTCGAACTACTAAGCGTTCGTAACCTGGCAACCTCGCAACCTGGCCGCAAGGTTGCGAGGTCACAGGGGCGTTTCCTCTTGAAAATTCAAATCTTGTGACCTTTTGCGACCCTGCGACCCAGTCGCGAGTCGATAACTCAACCCTTCCTGTGTCTTCAGTAGGGAAAAACTAATAAACTGTGCCTGGGCTTTTATTATTATGGCATCTTTCTTATCCTGGAACTATTTCATGAACATGACAGGTGAATTCGAAGCGGACTTAGAGTGTGTCCCTATCATCCAGGTGGATATTGGTGGCCACCCACCTCTTGCACTTGGCCCCCCACCATTGTCTCTTTCAGTTTTTCAGTTTTGGCATAACTTACTATTTTTAGCAGTTTTTCGGGTCCTGAACTTCCGGAGCCGTTTTGAGGCCCTAAACGACGTTTTTTGGGTATCGAAGCACCAATGATATTGATCATCAAATTCATCCCGAAAGCTGTAGTCCTCGGATAGAGCTTTCTAATGATGTATCATGTGCATCAAACAGAGATA
>CM076571.1:20213657-20390307 GCA_034641835.2 Pinus albicaulis
ACCTAACTTAGGGAAAGATATATGAGGAAAATAAGGAAAATATAGAAAATCCATGACATGGGTTTTTTTAATAGCATCTCCAATGAAGTGAATTGTGAGTGGTTTCAAAAAAATATTTGTGGATTGACAGTACACATGTTTATTCAATAGGGTACCTTCTTGTTGCGACCATTAGCAAACTATGTCCAAAATAGAGTAAAAATTTAGCAAAACAAACCAAATCAGCATATTCCTATATGATTGCATGTTAAATGAATCATATGTAATCATATCATTTATTTATCTTCAACCGAGATACACTAAGAATGCATAAAAGGAAATATTTTCTAAATATCTCCATGATTGACAATCCAAAATTGGAGGAATTAGCTCCAATTCGTCCCTCTTTATTTTATATAAATGTATGGCAAAAAAACAGGTTGATAATTTTTTTTAGTGCGGTTTTTGTTGTCTATATACACATATATCCATAATAGATTATATTTATGTAACACCCTCCTCCCATATCTACCCAAGTAACTGGCCAACTGTGGTAAACATGCGACAAGAGGCTACTATGATCCGGTTCAACCTCCTAGGTGACCTTAAGGAAGTGGTATCTACGTAAACACCACACAAACCTTCCACATCAACAAAAGATCTCCCATGAGCCATCCTAACCACTTAGGTAACTATCCCCTGGGTCCCACTGGGTTTTTAGATCATTAAACCCTAGAGGCTCCCTTAATATGGACAAGGGTGCTTCTGGGAGGCTAGTGAAGCTCCCAAAACATGGGAATGCATGCGTCCGGGGAATTGTTTCCTCAGACTGGTGCCATTGTCCCCGAGATTTAAGCCAATTTTTCAGGCCTAGAGCCCAACTCACTCCCAAAACTCAATGCCAAGTTTAGAAATGAATTATAATAGTGGAACAATGATACGTTTGAAAAAAAATTAACAAGGTCTAGCCTGGACCCCTACCAGCCATGACAGGAATTTCATCAAACATGTCACAAATATGTAATTTACAGGTTTAGACAACATATCTGAGCACAGGGGTCTCATACTTATCTGAGATTCACTAAGAATCATTGTTCCCTTATATAATTAGCTGCATTATCATCTATTAGGTTGTAGATACATTGTTCATTCTTTTACAAATTAAAACATGAGGAGAGACATACATCATCACTATCATAATACATGATTATAACCAACATAATAATGAAAAAAATATCAAGGATACATCATCCATAGAATCCACATATAAAACAATACATTTACACATAAGATGTCAAGGAAAGAACCTCTTATTAATGAATGAAAAAACCAACTCGGGATGGGATTTCCACGTTCCACCTAACCATAGATTGCCTGAGCCAAATATCTCTTAAGCCATTCACCCCCGTGCCATATTCAAGCATGAATATGGGACTCAAACGAAAAGAACCAACCAAGGCATCCTAAGGCTAAACCACCTCACCCTCATCAATATAAACCAAGCTTACCGCTATCCATCCTGGATCACTAGGCCATAAAACAAGCATGAACGCCACCATATTTCTCCACCTACATCATGATAATTTTTTATGTCTCCTAGTCTCTTAGGATTTACCCCAATCCAAACTGGATCCCTACGACATAAATTGAGACTCCACCCTCTAGGCTTTACCGTATATCCTGCCATTCACCGATAAGGATTTGTAGGTGTATTGAGGCAACACACTATCCAAATTTACTACAACCCATAATCTGGTTCAGGGGTTACCATGCCTTGTGTTATTTCATTCAAATATCCACCTCACTCAACATCAAATCCATTTGACAATTCATCTCAACCAAAACATGAGAACCCCATCACACCATGGCTATCCAAAAATGGAAAGGCTAGGTTGAAAACACAGTCAAACCTGGAAAAACCCATGCCATGAAAGAAAAGAACCACATGCAATACCATGCATACCAAATCTAGCAAGGAAATCACACATGCAAATCGATACCTGCAAATAATCTTGTTGTAGTTGCTTGATCCTGCTATTCCTTGCTTGCTCCTTCCTTGATCCTATTTCCTTCTTTGCCTTACTTGATCCAATGCCAAAGTGCTCCAAGAAAACTCCGAGTGTCCAAGAGTGTGTGCGTGTGAGAGAGATAATAATGAGATAGCTCCAAAAAAAAACTGAAAAAAGCTACCAACTGCTCCTCAAAAGACTTCTTATCAATTAATTCTCTATTTTTTTCATTTTCCATTATTTTCCTTCATTTTCATCATCTCATGCAACCTTTGACCTTTCACCTTCCTTTTCTCCTATTTTCCATTATTTTCATAAATAAATGTGACAATAATGCCATTTTCCTTTCCAAAGCCTTTGCCATTTCCTTTTCCAATTTCCTTAGTTGTAATAAACCAATGAACACTCTCACTGGGATGTTTTTCCAAAAATTCAACTTCGAATAGGTGTCCCATTAACTGTGGTTATTATTTTCCATTTATTAACTTTTATTACACAGAATTTTCACCAGGCATGTTACAGACACCTCCCCCTTGCAGAACATCATCCTCAATGTCAGGCACACCTATACCTTAGAAAAACCACTGAAAATAAAACATACTACCCATGGAGCTTTATAACATAGGTCGATGTAGTATTTACTATGATCACCCTCCTGAAAAGAAAACCAACATGTTAACATAACAACATGAAAACTATAATGAGATGACACCCTTACTGCTTATTGGAGCTTTATAACATAGCTCATGGCAATATTTACATTCATACACATATGTACATATATAAAAACATCACTTCAAAACATATACCAAAACATATACTAAAACTTCTTTGCCTTAACTGGAAAACAATGAAGGATACATTAGCTCGCATATGATCCATCATCTCTCATGTAGCTGCATCGGGCCCAAAGTGCTTCCACTTCACTTTAACTTGCTCGATGGATATGATACGGAGCATGAGAACCTTTCTCTACAATATACACCGAGGTTCTGTCTGGAATTATCCATTTGGATCCACCTGCAATATAGACCAGTCAATCACATAATCAACATCTTTAATATACTTCTTAAGAAATAACACATGAAAAAGATCATGGAATTTCACGGTGGGAGGCAGTACAAGCCGATAGGCTACTGGTCTGATCCTTTCAATAATCCTAAAAGGTCCACAAAACCATGGTGCCAACTTGGAACATGATCCAATCCGCAAGGAGCTCTTCTTGTAAATTTCCTCTTCCTTAATGCGTACCTAATAATATGTAGATCTCAGATCAATATTTGAGAACACTTCTTCTCCCTTCAGTTGATAAAAAAAGTCATCAATCCTTGGCAACATATACATATTCTTGATGGTCACTTTATTCAACTTCTTATAGTCAATGCACAATTTGAGAGTACCATCCTTCTTCTTTACAAATAATACCGGTGTGCTCCATGGCGATACACTTGGCCTAATCTATTGTAAGTCTAATTTATGGAACTAAATTAGAGCATGTATTTCATTATCAATCTGGGCTAGTAGACTTAGAAACATACCAAAATATATAGGTCTTAGATCTAGTTAGTTTAGGAGATCATTGTTTTAAGTTTTGAAAAAGGGAAATGCATGATGGGATCTCTATGCAAAGAAATTATTCAAAATTATTCTATGAAAGAATGTGAATGATAGAATTTATATTTACTCTATGAAAGTATTCAGATCTACTGTAGAAAAGCATGGAAATGATTGGTCAATGTCATTAATCTATTTTAGAATATGGAGAAGAGTCTCTACTCTAAGAGTCTGGGGTATCCTTATGCATTCCTTCTATAACACCATTGCCAAGAAACTATGAAAGAATAATGAAATGAAAGCATGTAAAGTTGATCTAGAAAGAAAGTAAGAAAAATAATCTTGATCTAATCCAGTCCTGGTTCATGGAGAAGAGGCTCTACTCTAAGAGTCCTTGGTATCCTTCCACATTAAAACTGGTTATTGAATTATAGATCAATCTTCACAAAATGAAAACATGGCCATTAATAAAATTTCAGAATGAAAACATGTACATGTATGTACAACAAAGAAGAATAAACATTCATAATTAAAACTAGCATACTCACAATTATAAACACTATGTAACAATAAAGTGAACTTAGCTCAAATGGGGGCCCTCCACTCTTGTACGACACACGCTCAACATAATCAGCTACAAAAATCCACTCAAACCATATGATTCACAAGAAAATGAGAGAGAACAATTTTTAATCTTCAATTGTCTTCATCAAATAACAATTCTCCACAAGTTCAAAAGGTAACTTCTAACTATGAGAGCCTTGTTTAAATAGGCCAAAACATAAAGAGAAAAGCTAAAAAGGTTGGAAAACTCATAATTATCTTTAATCCACCTTACTAGGTTGAATTTATCAATTGGTTACATAAAATGAGGGTGAATACTAAAAAATCACAAAACTATCCATATTTCATGCTTAAATCAAGGGATATTTCTGAACAGCTAGTCTGGTTTGACCAGCGTTGACCGGCCCTAATCTAGCTATTTTGGTACGAACCAATAGGTTTTCATTCATCCTTGGTTCCCATAGTTTCCAGCTATGTATTTGGTTCGAGCCCAGGTTGCCTACAACCATGAATTCAAATGATCTATTACAAACTTTTGCAGTTGTGTCATAACTTATTTTTAATGCTCAATTTTGACTAAAAAAATAAAATAATTAAAATACATGACTTAGCTATATTGATGTGAAAAATAAGTGAATATGATGATAGGATGATGAGAAAAAGTGGTAAATGATGAAAATATGTATGGTAAAAGAAGCCAAAATTGGAAGCCAACATGTATCCTTTGTCAAGCATCTCTTTCAGCTGCAACTTTAACTCTACCAACTCATGTGTGCTCTTCTTGTAAGGGGATTTTGATGTTGGAGCTATCCCTGATACCAAATCAATAGAAAATTATACTTCCATGTGAGGTGGAAACTCTAAAGTATTTGCAAGAAATACATTGTGAAATTGTTGTAAAACTGGATACCTACTCAAAACATTTGCATCCTCAACTTCCTTACCTTTTTAACTAGAGATATGTACTAAAAATAACACACACCCTTTCTTGCAACTACGCTTGGACTGCATAGTTGTCACCATGCTAAATAATGTCGATTTCTTCTTTCCTTGTAAGAATCTTGGTTTCCCATTGTCATCCAATAACTCAATGGATTTTTCATAACAATCCATCTTGGTCATGTCAAGGTATAGCCAGTCCATACCCAATAGCATACTATATGATCCCAATGCTAAGATGTTCAAGTGCACTACTGTAGACATGCCATCCAACTCAAATGCACAAGCTCTTACCCAATGATGAACTCTTTTCTTTGTATCTGTAGCCAATTGCACTAACCAAGATTCTGCATGCACTTCTTTATTCAAACCACACTTATCCACCAATTCAAGACTAACCTAACTATAATTAGATCTAGGATCAACCACAATAGAAGCAACTTGATTGCAAATCTTACCATCCATCTCAATGATATATGAATTATGGTCTTCCTTCCTGTTGTTCAATGATGCACAAATATGAGGAATGCTCTTACCAACATCCCCAATAGTCCATGCCTCTTATGCACTATATATTTGAGGCCTACCACACTAATTCTATCGACATTCTCTCTTAAGGTGTTTCTTCCCACATTTCCAAAGCTCCATTTTTCTAGTACCATCACCTCTATGCTGATGTTGTGATCCATGTCCTTGTCTAGTTGCACTGAAATTATTTTTCGATGCACATTTTCTTTCTCTTATGCATTCTGAGGCCTTGTTATTTTCAGATTCCATTTACCCTTATATTTATATTTCCCTTTCCACCCTTGCTGAGATTCATTCTTACACTTTAAATTTTCATATGAATTCTTACATTTCATAATAACTTCCTCAAGTGAGCAAGGCTCATCATACTAAATTTGATCTCTAAATGCTGATGGAAAACCACTAAAAAATTGTTGAAATTTTGCCTTCTCATCCTTAAGATACGATACATACCTCAATAGCTCCAAGAACTTGGTCATATAGTCCTCATCTTTAATCGATCCCATATTTAGGTCATAGAATTATTTGGCCTTAATTTTGTAGTACCTTTCTAACAAGTACTTATTTCTGAAAAAGCCACTTAAACTCATGCCAACTCAAGTCCCCTGTCATGATGTATCTTACCCAATTCAAATCCTACCACAAGATATCCGCTTTACCTCTCAGGTTGAAGATAACTACTCTGGCCTTCATATTATCTATGTAATTATGCAACTCAAAAAACTTCTTCATCCCAAGTATCCAAGCTTTTGCATCTTCTAGTTTCTTCAAGTCTCCATCAAAAGTAGGTGTCTTTTCTTTCTTAAATTCATCTGGAAAGTATCCCTTATTACTCATGTAAATATGATAATGATGACAATCATAATGCATATCAAAACTAGAAATAGAGTAGTACATGTGTCCATCACCTATTCTATCTAGAGTATCAAACAACCAGCCATCTCTCACTATTTCATCTCTTTTCGACCTCTGTCCACCACGAGACCTATTTCCATATGCCCCATTAGTTCATTCCTCCTGCCCATGGCTGATCCGAAGTGACCCATGTCTCTACAATTCTCACAAGCTCTGAAGGAGTATTGCATTAACCTTTGTTTGTTTCTCCTGTGCCCGTATGATCCTGTCATTGTTCGCCTTACAACTCCTTATTTATTTATTTAAACTTCTTAGTGTGTATTATAAATTAGAAGAGTGCCCAACACCATGCTACTCATCTGATTCATAGGGAAAATATTTTTAGTCTACCATCTTGCTATTCATTTTGATCTCTTTCCTTCAAGGCATACTATGTTAGCTAAAAAAAATCACAATAAACCAACATATATTAACATAATTCAGGGAGGATATATCATCCAAAATATCATCCAAATCAACGTAATACATGTACAAACATAATCATAACAAAATATGGACATATAACAAATAAGTGTACCAACACATAAACATCATTCTAGCTAGATCCATGTCAAGTGGTATAAATTCAAGATTAATGTACCAACATTTAATATGTCAATCCCGGTTACATAAACTTAGAGGCACAGCACAATCAGTGCCAGAGGAAGACCTCAGGTGTTTTTGATGTAGAAATCAAGCTCTTGCAAAAAATTCAAAGGTAACACTCAGGAAACAAGACTTTTCAAAGTAAGGAAAACACAGAGTAAACCTACTCTTGGCTCCTCTTCTGGGTTGAGTGACTCCTACAGAAAGTCTGCCTTAGTTTTCTGAGGGACAAGGGGATGTAGGTTTCATTCAAGCTGACAATCCATTCTGGAAATAAAAAGGTCAATACTGTTTCAAATTCTCTCCAAGGATTACTTGATATGTTGCAAACAAGAAAAGTATGCAATAAAACTAAGAATTCTTCAAACTAGACAAAGTCATTCCAAAATAATTCAAAGCTTACCTTGATCTTAGAAAATCATTGAATTCTTTCTTTTTCAACACACATGTATTGTTACTTCTAAGGAATCTAGATTGTATGTGCATTAATCCTCTGAAAAATAATGCAATATTCAATTGTTATGAAGCATACAAAATTTTCCTCAAGACATCAATCATGACCTTTGACTAGAGGTATTCTCAAAGAGTCATGTGGACACTTCACTCTACCAATAAAACAAGAATAAAATATCTTCTCATACTGATCGAAACCCCAGGATCAATTTCACATATGATATAATGATTTAAAGTGCACGTGAATGCTCAAATAAGATATGATAAATCTAATCAACCAAAACTCTTAATGATTATACTCATACTTCCTGATAAGAAAATGTTGTCTTCACCGTTGAATCCTTGTGTAATTGAAAGGAGACCTTGTTATGTAGAAAATAAGATTAGAGTAAATAAAAAACTTAGCTTTAATATAAATGAGAGATGAAATTTTCAATTGTAAGGAAACACCAAATATCTATAAATTTTATTCACGGTCTTAGTTTACATACAAAGCATTGTGTTGAATATCGACAAGGTGATGCATTCCAAGGAAGAAACCATACCATTTTACTCATTAATCAAACCCATGTAATTTAACACCAAAGCATAAAGGAGAGATATGAAATGAGATTAAAGACCTCTACCAAATCATAATCTCACACTATGCATTTATCAAACAAAACAAAATAAATCCTAAGAGGAAAGGGACAACAAACTGGATGGTGGGCCCAAGTCACCCAAGCTCATTGCCCTTGTAAAAATTAAATCAAATTTCGAGAAGACTCAAAGAAAATAAACATAAATTGGATTCCAACTTGTATTAATTTATGAAGTCATGTTACACAAACATTAGATAATGCAGAGCTTGGCTCCAGTGGTCCCCTCTGGGGATCATCCCACTAGAAACACGATCTCCTTTATTAACTCCCTTTCTTTCCTATTAATCTCCCCTCCCCCCCTACAGTACACGGTATTCCCATTCATACCAAAAATATCTCCTAATTACCTGGATCAGAGGTTAAACCACGTATATAATTTTAGAGTCTTAATTTGATTCTTGAATCAAAATAAGGAGTGTACTTCTTTGACCGGATTTGCATCAATCCTGAGTTTCCATATAAATAAAGTTACTAGTACCAAATCATGAAATCCTCGTCATAGTATATGTTGAGTGATTTAATCGTGAGTTAAATCCATGTCATTTATTTTTCAACCTCAGGTTTCGTAAAATGACAAGGTATACCTATACTATATGTACTAGGTGATTATTTATCATATTACATTAATCTAAATGAAATTAACACTAATTACAAAACAAATTAAATCAATATAATTCGAACCCAATCAAATCAAACATAAATAAATTGAAATCACACTTGCATGAAATTGAAATCACTCTTGCAGAATTGAAATCACACCACACTTGCCTAAATGAAATCACATCATACTTTCATAAATGAAATCACTCCGCACTTGCATAAATGAAATAAATCCACACTTGCATAATTGAAATCACACTTACTAAAATGAAAATAACACTTGCATAAAATAAAAAAATACTTGCTGAAAAGAAATGAAATAACAAAACTATACTATGTTACCAATATGTACAAAGGTATGCAAACTAGGGTTGATGGGGGCCCTCCATTCCTCATCAAGCACACTGAAAAAATATCACATCCTGGAGATCAAAGTGGCAGTATGAATTTCATAAAATGGTTACAAGGTACTACAAGGATTATCTCTCCTCACTTTACAAATCACATCTTGAATCGAACTTGAAACCTCCAACTATCAACTAGCCACTAGCTACATCTAATATCTAAGAACTAACAATTTACAACCAAACATTTACCACCCTTTGTATGAAGGGTGTACTCTTATTTATAAAAAAATTAAAGATAACTACAGATCCTCAAATCTCTCCTAAATCCACATTATCTCATGTGGTTACAACCAATCTCCTAAAAATATAATATACAAATCCTCTCCAAATTATCTCATAGTTTTGATAAGGATACATATCAAAACATCCATGATTCTTCTCCTTTGAATGTGCTTAGCGTAACGATCCATATCTTCTTCAAATATTCTACAAGTCCTCATGAGTTTGAATTTGAAATTCGAATTTGTAGTTCGGAGGCCAAGTAGGACCCTTCTATAATCTCCAAGTGGGCCTACAATATCCCAAAACTTATACCACTTTTATGTATATATGAAAAAATGGTAATTTTTTATATTTAATCACCAATACACTTAAAATAATTAGAATAAAAAACTTTGGAAAATATAATGCTAAACCCATATGATCAAGAAAATGGTTACTTAATGTAGGGTTATGCAGCTACAGAATGAGGGTGAAATGATGGAAATGTGGGTAGAAGTGGATGACATTTTGGAGACTCAACAATATCCATGAGAATCTTGATGTACTGTGTTAGGACCTCACAATGTACCATTTTTACTCATACATTTTGACACCACCTTACTCTTTATAGCTATATTTAAAAAGGTTACATTATCATTTTCATCCATTTTATCCAAAGGTATATGAAATCCTTCTTTACTATATATTTAACTGCTTACATATAATTCCACATTACTCTTATATTTCATCATTAATCGAAGGTAGATCATTCCTAACACAAGTCTAAAAGATCGTAGATAATTTATGATAAGGAATGTGTCGTTATTAAACAATGGGTCGTTGTCAAGACAAATAATTCGTTGCCGAAAGAAGCCAAATCAAGGTCGAAATAGTCACAGTACGTACATTCCGTCACTATTCATGATTTGCGATCTTGAAAGAGTATTTCAGGAACGATGGCAACAAGACGAAGACAAGCAAGGAAAGTTGTTACACGGATTGTTCTGAAGCCAATACCTTTTTGTATCTGTTGTAACAATATTTTTCTATGGAAGAATAGAAAGACCCTGTTTTAAGATAGAAGAACAGATTTGGATAAATATAGGATTTCTCTGATGTAACTGTAATAGATGTATCCTCTTTAAAAAGAGGAGACATCATCATTAGAAGGGGAGTTAGAGACTGCAGGAGAGACATTATTTTTGAGCGGAAAGGAGCAAGACTCCATTGTAATGTATCATTCCTTTTTGACAGATGAATAAAGGTTTCTTTTGAGCGTTCCAATTTAACTCTTTCCTCTGGGGAATCTTGTGAGAAGGAAAGGGCCCGCCTTCATCACAAGATTCACCCGATTGCTCCTGTAGTTTGTTAAATTTCTTTATGTTGTTTGCACCTTAATTTAACTCTGTTTGCTGAAGAATCATTTACATAGTTCTGTAGTTCTTTAAGCACTCTGTTTTCTTTAACGCTGCATTAGTTTTGTATCATTCATTCTTAAAGAAGTCAAGAGATCTTTTTCCGTTTGAATGTGTGATTGATACCGGGAAACAGGTGCTGAAGATTCCTGTTCGGAGGAATAGGGTTTTGTTCCCTGTAGCTTGATTCTCTTTTTCTGCAGTGTGATTGATATTAGGAAACAGGTGCTGAAGGTTCCTGTTCATGGGAATAGGGTCCTATTTTCCTTGATTTTATCTTTTTCTACAGTGTGATTAGTGTCAGGCAACAGGTGCTGAAGATTCCTGTTTGGAGGAATAGGGTCTTGTTCCCTGTTATGGTTGATTGATTTCCTTTCCTGCAGGGTGATTTCCTTTATTATCTTTCCCTAGAATTCTTTTAATGAAAGACTGCAATAAAGAGATTGTTTCTGCTGTAACACAAGTAGGCTTCAGCTTTGTTAAAGCAGGGTGTGAATAGTTAGATTTGTATGATTGATAATTGTGTGACTTCTACTACAACATTTCCTTGCTTTTGGAATTGAGCATATCCAGTGCGTGATTGTCTTTGGAATAAACAGACCTTCCCGGGTTGACAATTTATGTGGTGCTTGAATTGTTAAAACAATTAAAGTGACCAACATTTTGGCGCCGTTGCCGGGGAAGGAAATTATAGATTTCAAAAGCATTGATATTTTCTTTCTAGATGTGCAGATTGTATGAGAGGACGCGGAACCCAGAAGAAAACTAATCCTACAGGTGGCAAGGGCAAAGGAAGGGGAGGAAGAAAGACTTTTATTGACGAAATTGTATCAAAGGCTGAATCATCACAGAGATTAAGTTCTCGAAGACCAAAAACTCAGCGCTCCCCTCAGTCAGATTACAAAACAGAGGAAGTTGTGAGCCCTTAAAACGTAGAGGAACCCGTAATAGATATTAAGGAACCGGCAGCTAGTACTGGAGAATCAGAAGAAAGTTCTAGCAAATCAGTAGAGCACGTTGAGGAACGACTAGTGGAAAACATTGAGGAGCCAATAGAAGATTTTGAGGATCGAGCAAGTGCAGTAGGAGAACAGCCAATGGAAGGAAACAACGAAGAATTCTTTGGTGGAGGACGTGTAGATCCTGAAGGAGAAGGAAGGGATGAAAATTCTCTCTCTACCTTGGGATTTCCTATCAGTGAGCTCCCTAGAGGAACAACTCCTATGAAGAATATTCCATTGTCAGCTTTACCCAACTTCCATGGTTTATCCTTTGAAGATCCGGATGAATTTCTTTTTGAATTTGATATATTATGCAGAAGTTATGATTATGTTACTAATGCTTAGAAGTTGAAACTGTTTCCAGCAACATTAAAAGGAAATGCTTTAAGATGGTTCATGAGCCTTGGAAGTTAGGTAATCACAACATGGGAACAGATGAAACAAAAATTTCTGCTTAAATATCAAGACTATTGTCGGACAAGAGAAAAGAGGGAGGAACTATTCAACATGGCACAAAAGCCGGACGAGAATCTGGAGGACTATGTGGAAAGACTACAGTATAATCTGCAGAGATCTGATCATCCGAATGTAAGTAAAGAAATTCGTAAAACAATATTACTTAGAGGATTAAGGGATGATTGTTTAGACATGTTAAACATGCTTGGCAAGGGAGATATATCTAAAGAATCATATGATGAGATTGTTGAACTCTGTAAAATATGTTCAAGAGGAGCTGCAAGGAACAGAGTAAGTAACAGAGATCCCACCTATTCAAGAGTTCAGAAATCGGCCAGTGGAGGAGCAACAAGAGCTGAAATAGGTAATTTACTTGAAGAATTTAAAACTGAGATGTTAAGTTCTTTTGCTTCACAAATTGACACCTTGCAGGTTAAAAAGAAGCAGGCTGAAGCAGAAGCAGCTCTGGCTGTCTTTTGCCCTAAATGCAGAGACAAACATCCACTAAGGGAATGCCCATTGGATAAAATACCAATCTGCACCCTTTGTGAGAAAGATCATGAAACACAACAATGTCCCTCTCTACCAGGAATAAAGGCAGCATTGCAGCCAACGGAAGAAGAAGTTGAAGCAGTTTACCTGCTAACACAAAGAAGACAATGGCAACCAAAAGGACAAGGTATGAATTCCAGTATGCCATTTAATCGTTGGAATAATTATTCTTCTTTTAGTCAGACAAATTACCCTCCCTTTAATCAAATGCAATACCCACCCTTTAATCAGATGAACTACCCACCCATGCAACAAACAAACCCTCCCTTTGTTGATCCTGCAATGTGGACTCCTTGGCCCCCACAACAGCCATCTTCTTTTAATCCATGGAATTCAAATTGGAGAAGCCAACAACTCCCGTATCCAAATCAATTTCCTCAATTTCAAAAACCACTTCCTCTACATCAAATGCTCCACCAAATAATCGAATCAGACCCCAGCTACCTGTGCAACCAAATCCTAACCCCAATAATAAAGTTGTGCAAGTCAATGATATTCAGAATCAACCTATATTTTCTACTATGCAATGTAATGATATTCATTTGAGATCCGGAAAAATAGTAGAACCTATCATCGATGATACAACCTCTTCTGATTTTGATAAAGAGGAAACCGAGAAACACAAAAAAACATAACCACCCTCTAACAAGGGTATTGAAATAACAGAGCCACCATTCCCCGAGCGTTTAGTTTTAACTAAAATGCCTAAAATACCTGCTTTTAATCTTTTAGGGGAATTGCAAAACTTGTATGTTAAAATTCCACTTTTACAGGCATTGAGAGATGTACCAATTTATGCCAGAACCATGAGGGACATTTGTGTTAAGAAACCTGGTAGGAAGACTAAAGACCCCCTTACAGTTCATGTTATGGGTGATTTATCTGCATTAATGTCCGGAAAAACCCCTGAACCATAAGGGACATTTGTGTTAAGAAACCTGGTAGGAAGACTAAAGACCCCCTTACAGTTCATGTTATGGGTGATTTATCTGCATTAATGTCCGGAAAAACCCCTCCTGTGAAATATGGTGACCCCAGCCATCCTACCGTGACAGTTCAAATTGGTAAAAAAATAATTCCTCAAGTTCTGGTAGATCTAGGTGCTGCAATAAACATTATGACTCTTGAAACTTCACAGTTGTTACAGCTGAATAACACAATTAGAGATACACCAACCATCCTAGAGTTAGCTGACCATTCTACAATTAAACCAGAAGGAGTTGTTGAAGATCTAGTTATCTCGGTTGAATCCTGGAATTACCCAGCTGATTTTGTGGTATTACAAACTAAAAAAAAGCTGGGGGGACACCCTTTAATTCTAGGAAGGCCATGGCTAGCCACAGTCGATGCCTTTATCAGCTGCAGATCCGGTTCAATGACAATTTCTAATGGTTATGAAACTAAACAGCTTACTCTTTATCCTCATGCTACACCCATAATTAATAATGAAAATTCTGTGTGGATGGATTATGATGATAATGCTATTCAGCCCATTTTAACTATCGGACAAGCCTTAACTCTTAAATACAATACAGAGGATGAAATAATTAATAATTTTATTTGCGAACCTTCCTCTGTAATTGCTGAAACACACAATCAATTTTTTGCAATTTTTGAAACAGATACCTAGGAAAAGATTGAATCTAAAGATTTATCTCAGAAATTAACCACCATCTCATCTAAAAGCATAACAGTCGAAATCGAACCTGGCAAGACATTAAACATAAATCCTGATCTAACAATTGCTGAAACAGAATAGTTAATGAAGTTATTACGAGAAAATAAGGAAGCATTCGCATGGGATTACACGGATATGAAAGGAATCTCTTCTGAATTATGTACTCACCGAATTTATATTAAAGAAGGATGCCGACCAGTCTGTCAACCCCAAAGACGAATGAACCCTAATTTAAGAGAAATTGTTAAAGAAGAACTTCAGAAATTGCTTAATGCAAGATTTATATACCCCATATCTGACAGTGAATGGGTTTCCCCATTGGTAATATTCCCTAAGAAAAACGGGAAATGGAGAGTGTGTGTTGATTACAGAGCCTTAAACAAAGCTACTCAAAAGGACCACTTTCCTTTACCTTTCATTGATCAGGTGTTGGATAGTTTGTCAGGGAAGAAATTCTTTTCTTTTCTAGATGGATTCAGCGGGTATAACCAAATCAAAATTGCACCCCAAGACCAAGACAAGACCACTTTTACTAGTCCTTGGGGAACTTTTGCTTATAGAGTTCTTCCATTTGGACTATGTAATGCACCAGCAACTTTTCAAAGGGTTGTTATAGGAATATTTTCTGATATGCTGAATGACTCTATGGAAATATTTATGGATGATTTTACTCCTTATGGTGTGCCTTTTGAAGATGCATTACAAAATCTTGAGAAGGTACTTAAACGTTGTATACAAGCTCACCTCTCCTTAAGTACTGAAAAATGTCATATGATTATGAGTGAAGGAGTAGTGCTTGGACATTTTATTTCATCTCAAGGCATTCAGGTAGACCCATCCAAAATACAGGTCATTCAGAATCCTCCTGTTCCTAAAACACAAACTGATGTGAGAAGTTTTCTAGGACATGCTGGATACTACAGAAGATTTATTAAATATTTTTCTAAGATAGCTTCTCCATTATTTGTGTTGCTTATGAAAAATGTTGAATTTAAATGGACTAATCTTTGTCAGAAAGCCTTTGTAGAACTCAAGCATCAGTTATCTATTGCTCCTATTTTGAGAGGACCTGATTGGGCCCTCCCCTTTCATATATCTTCTAATGCTTCAGACACTACAATTGGAGCTGTCCTAGGACAAGAGGAAAACCATCTTCCTTATGCTATCTATTTTATCAGTAAGAACATGACCCCTGCTGAGCTTAATTATACAGTTACTGAAAAGGAGTTTCTTGCAGTAATTTATGCCATTAATAAATTTTGACATTACATCACTGGTTATTCTACTTTTGTGCACACTGATCACTCGGCTATTAAGTATTTAATGAACAAATTTGTCACAAATGCTACCAGATGGTTATTGTTACTGCAGGAGTTTGATATTACAATTGTAGATCGGCCTGGTAAAGAAAATGTTGTGGCTGATTTCCTTTCGTGGTTAAAAACTGATAATAATATTCCAGTAGATGATTCTTTTCCTGATGAGCATTTATTTGCAGTCTCTGCTCACTCTCCTTGGTATGCAGACATTGCCAATTATTTGGTTGCAGAAAAATTACCATCACACTTGTCATACAGGGAAAAGAGAAGAATTGTTCAACAAAGTGCCAGGTATAGCTGGATAAGTGGGTGTCTTTTCTACACAGGGCTTGATCAGGAAATCTGAAGATGCATTAGGGAGGATGAAGTGAACGACATAATAAAAGCTTGTCATGATGGCCCCTGCGGACGGCATTTTGCTGACAAAAGAACAACACACAAAATTTTGAGGATGGGTTACTATTGGCCCTCATTGTTTAAAGATGCAAAGAAATATGTGCGGGCTTGTCACAGCTGTCAGCGAATGGGTCAACCCAATCATAGAGATCAAATGCCATTAAACCCCCAGGTAGTATCCGAACCATTTGAAAGATGGGCCTTAGATTTCAAAGGACCCATTAATCCTCCATCCAATCAAAGAACTTATATATTAGTCTCTATAGACTATATGAATAAATGGGTGGAGGCCAAAGCACTTATTAGAGCCAATGAAGAAGTTGTCCTAGCTTTCTTATTTGAAGAGATATTTACTAGATTTGGAATTCGTAGAGAGATAGTTACAGATGGAGGACCTCCATTCAATACTCATGGTTTTAAATCTATCCTTCAGAAATATCATATTCATCATAGAATGAATACACCATACCATCCCCAGGCTAATGGGCAGGTGGAAAACATAAATAAAGTAATAGAAGCCATTCTAACTAAAACAGTGAAGGATAACTAGAAGGATTGGTCTCAAAGGTTCCCTGAAGCACTATGGGCTTATAGAACTACCTGGAGAAATACTACAGGATTTTCTCCCTATGAATTGGTTTATGGTAAAAATGTTGTTTTTCCTGTGGAATTTGAAATTAAAACTTTAAGAACTGCTTTAGCTGTTAACCTTGATTTGACTGATGTGCAGACAGCTAGGTTGCAGCAGCTTCTTGAATTGGATGAAAAAAGATTAGATGCCATTCACCAAACAACCATGATTCAACCAAAAAGAATGAAGTGGCATGATAAAATCATTAAACACAAGTAGTTCCAAAAAGGTAATTGGGCCTTATTGTATGACTCTCGGTTTGAAAACTTTCAGGGTAAGCTACGTACACGATGGCTGGGACCTTATGAAGTAGATGTTGTTTTTCCTAATGGAACAGTAAGACTTTTAACAATTGATGATTCTAAAACACCTCTACTAGTAAATGGTCATAGGCTTCGTTTGTACCAGCGCCCTGTTTCTAAAGAAGATTTCAAGGCTGCTTGCATGACTGATACACATTATCTTTTTCTAGGGGAGTCCTTTGCTCCTCACATCATTTGATTTTCTGCACTATATTTCTAGCATTAGATTAGATTTAAAACTAATAATCCATGTCAAGGGTTGGCATGTTACAATTGAATTTTACAGATTAAGGAAGAACTCATTAAGGAGGACAGTTTCATCACAAGAAGGTCTAAAGCTTAAATCACAGAAGCTTTGTTCCCCTCATTTCAACTCATTTCCCAGCAATATCCCTTTTATCACTTATCCCATTACTCCATCTTTCCCTTTTTCCATTTTTTCCTATTTCTACCTATTCCTGAAACACCATCTTTCAGCCAGTATTTCCCGTTCCTTACTGCTGAAATTATCCCTCAGCAAGTACTTCTCCCAGTTTTCTTAAATCCAAATCATTACATTCCATTTTCCTTATTTTTCCATTGCTGAAACACCACTTTCAGCAACATGTCATTTAGTTTTCTATTGCTGAAACACCACTTTCAGCAACCTGTCATTTATCTTTCCATTACTAAAACAACATTCCTTTCTTCTGCCACACAAGTTTTCCAGTACCCCACTTTTATTCTTCAGATCCCTTGGGTGAATATTATCCAGTATTGAGCAGATCCTGATATGCTCCTATTTCTACATTTCAGAGAAATTTAAAGATTCGTCCATCAGTATCAAGCCATTATGAAGCACTCTATACTTCGAATTATAAAAACAAAGGTAAAAATATAAGGTATGCGGATTTTTTATGTAATACAGTTAAATAATATTTTAAAGAGAGGATCTTGCCCATTATGATTACAATCGCCGCACACTTAAACATAATTTCATCACACGTAAGGGGGGAATTTCGAAAACTAAATCATCATTCCACACCATCCAATCCACCGTCACTCTTCATATCCATTATTTCTGCCGTCATTGATACTCCATATCCTCAGTCGCAATGATTAGCTTGATCAGGCCTGTGTTTCTGTTCTCTGCACCTCTGCATTTGACTCAAGTTAGTAGCTATGGGAGGCTCGGCTATCAGACATGAGCCTGGCTCGATAACTCTTCTCGAATTATTTCCGGAGGCCTACCAAATTTTTCAGCAGGCAGGTTGGATTACATACTTCGAAAGGCTAGGAGAATTTGATCCTCAGCAAGTTCTAGAGTTTGCGCAGAATTTTCAGGAAGATTACTCCATAGTCCAAGGGGTCCGAATTTCGGTCACAAAGGAAGATATAGCACAAGTTTCAGGGTTGCCGGTCATAGGTGCTCGCTGGGCAGGAAACAAGTCATTTTAAACGCACAATAGGACTTCCTTCTTCTAGAGGAACACGTTGAGATTAAAGGCCGCGGCATAAGTCTGCATTCATTACCCCATGGCCAACAGTAGCTGAATTCATCAAGCACTATTTTACTTGCGAGGGGCGTTACCAGGTAGTTTATCAACACGACTTTGTTTTAATGAGTCATTTGCGGCATGGCCGATTAGTCAACATTCCTTATTATCTGCTTGGATGTATTAAAAACATGCCATATTACTGTAGACGGGTAAAATTCCCATCACTATCCCTTACCCATCATCGCTTATGTCAATTATTAATTCAGAGGGGTTTTGCTCAGCAAAACCCCCCTCTCAATAGCCGACCCCTACTTCTCCAACAAGCCCCTGAAATTCCCCAAGAAGCCAAAATTACCCAAGAAACCCCTGAAAGATCTTATGAACGGCAACTAAAAGATATTCCTAATCCTCCATTGATTCCATCATCAGAACCAGTTGATCCGCCCCCAAGTTCATCCCATTTAGCAGAGTCACCCCATCCCATTGTCCACATCTCTAGAGATGACTCTCAAGCTGAAACACCCCCATCACCCCCTAATCATAAAAGAAAGAGACGAATTGCAATAGTCTCTGTCTCAAAAAGGAAAACAAGGGCCACATCCCAAGCTGCCACCTCTTCCGATAGCCCTTCCCCTAGAAAAAAACCTTCTCATAGAAAGAAAAGGGAAGCCACTAATTTTTCTGCTTTCCTACCTAGGAGAAAAATGAAAACAACTGTTGAATCTGAAGTCACTCCCATTTCCCCTGACCCTGCAGCTATCTTGTTAAAACTTCAATCCTCATCACCATTCCAAATTCCCGAATCATTACCCGTCTCATCCTGTGGCACTGCTCCACAAGAACCAGATGCCCAGGGTAATATGACATTGTTTACTACTCAAACAGTAATTGCTCCACAAGAACTAGTTAGTCACTCAGTAGCTGAAACATAAGAACTAGCTGCTGAAGTGAAAAAATCAAACACCAAGCATGATAATAAAAGGAAACCAGCTGTAGCTTAAACACAAGAACCAGCTACAGCTGTGGATCAACAATCAACTCCAGCAAAAGCAACCAACACACAGGGTTCACTCACCATGGCATCGTTATTGGAGGAAAATGAATTTTTAAAGTCATAATTAGAGGACTATAAAAAAGAGTTGGTAATGCCAAGGGAAGCCTTTGATAAAGAATTAAATCTCTACATGTTGACACATACAACATCAGTACAAAAGAATGACCCATGTAAAGAATACATGTGCCATGAATGTGGAAACATTTACCAATAGGCCGGATACAAAATAGTTAAAGTCCCAGTGCCTGAGGCATCCACATCAGTTGTAGCCAAAGAAGAATGCCCCACTGCCACACAAGAACCAGTAGGGCCCTTAAAAAGTCTAGAAAAAGAAACCAAGCCACAGATATCATGCCTTGTGTTAGTCAGCTCAGCTACTCAGACTATGCCCCAACCCAGTACTTATAGTGTCGAGACGCAAACTCCACCATGGAAAGAATTGGAGATAATGAATAAGTGGAAGAAGCAGTATGCTATTAATCAAAATAAAATGTTACAACATCATAAGTTGGCCTAGAAAAATCATATGTATGCCAACTGGGATAACTGGGAGCAGACACTTCAGCAGTTTAAGGATTCCAAGAAAGAAATCAAGGAGTTAAAAGACAAACTGGTCCTGATGTTTTCATTAGTTCAAAAATTGTTAGCCACCAGGAAACCTTCCTTGAATTATTCTCTGTTCCTTTCTGAACGCCTTGTTTATTTTCAGTTGAAAGCAATTAAGGATGGGAGACCTCATGAGTTGCTCACAGCAGAACAATTTGTCAAAACATTTGCTGAGGCCCCCGCTAGTGATCAACATTTGTTATGTGAACTTTATCTTCATAATGAGGCTATGCCTGAAAATAGAGAGGTCAACCTAAATCCAATTGTTGGTGATATACAAATTAGCGCATTTTTTTCATTTCTTGCCAATCAAATCACATGGAAAACTGCTTTTATTGCAAGTAGGCATAATGAGGATAATTGCCTCCTTTGGATAATACCGGAACCTTCAAATCCGGCCATTTTTATAGCAGAATATCATCGATTTTTGCAGAAGCCAGGAATGCGCAGGTACATACAACAATTGCAAGCCTCAATACTCCTAAAGTGTCAACAGTTAATCAGAGTCAAAGAGACTGTTGCCTTGAAGGCCAACACCATGTTCTGGCAACAGTCCTATAAGGAAAGACAAGAGTATAATCCTTTTAGCCCTGATAATCTTCAAACTGCACTATCCAGGGTACCAAACTATATCAGATGCATTCAGCAATGTGCCGAGAATTGGATTGGTTATCATTTTCACTTCCCTGTCTTATGGATGCCGGCAGAACGATATCAGCCTCACTATAAATTGGCTAACAGGGATGAGGCAGTAGCATGGCAGAAATTGCAGAATAACCAGGGATTCAGATCTTCGACAGAAGCTACCTTCCATAGTTATTTCTTGAGTAACTTGCATGCAAAGAGTCAGTACTCAGACTCTGACTCGGACTAAAAGTTGCCTAAGGACATGCAACCCTTTCAGCTGGGGGGGATGTTAGGACCTCACAATGTACCATTTTTACCATACATTTTGACACCACCTTGCTCTTTATAGCTTTGCTTAAAAAGGTTACATTATCATTTTCATCCATTTTATCCAAAGGTATATGAAATCCTTCTCTTTACTATATATTTAATCTGTTTACATATAATTCCACATTACTCTTATATTTCATCATTAATCGAAGGTAGATAGTTGCTAACAAAAGTCTAAAATATCGCAGATAATTTATGATAAGGAACGTGTTGTTGTTGAAACACTCGGCCGTTGCTGAAACAGTCAGTGGGCACGTAAATTCCGTCACTACTCGTGATTTGCGATCTTGAAAGAGTATTTCAGGAATGATGGCAACAAGATGAAGATAAGCAAGGAAATTTGTTACACGGATTGTTCTGAAGCCAGTACCTTTTTGTATCTGTTGCAACAATATTTTTCTATAGAAGAATAGAAAGACCCTGTTTTAAGATAGAAGAATAGATTTGGATAAATATAGGATTTCTCTGATGTAACTGTAATAGATGTCTCCTCTTTAAAAAGAGGAGACATCATCATTAGAGGGGGAGTTAGAGACTGCAGGAGAGAGATTAATTTTGAGCGGAAAGGAGCAAGACTCCATTGTAATGTATCATTCCTTTTTGACAGATTAATAAAGGTTTCTTTTGAGTGTTCCAATTTAACTCTTTCCTCTAGGGAATCTTGTGAGAAGGAAAGGGCCCGCCTTCATCACAAGATTCACCCGATTGCTCCTGTAGTTTGTTAAACTTCTTTGTGTTATTTGCACCGTAATTTAACTCTGTTTGTTGAAGAATCATTTACATAGTTCTGTAGTTCTTTAAGCACTCTGTTTTCTTTAACACTGCATCAGTTCTATATCATTCATTCTTAAAGAAGCCAAGAGATCTTTTTCCGTTATTTTTTTGAATGTGTGATTGATACCGGGAAACAGGTGCTGAAGATTCCTATTTGGAGGAATAGGGTCATGTTCCCCGTAGTTTGATTCTCTTTTTCTGCAGTGTGATTGATATCATGAAACAGGTGCTGAAGGTTCCTGTTCATGGGAATAGGGTCCTGTTTTCCTTGATTTAATCTTTTTCTACAGTGTGATTAGTGTCAGGAAAAAGGTGCTGAAGATTCATTTTTGGAGGAATAGGGTCTTGTTCCCTGTTATGGTTGATTGATTTACTTTCCTGCAGGGTGATTTCCTTTCATTATCTTTTCCTAGAATTATTTTAATGAAAGACTGCAATAGAGGAATTGCTTCTGCTGTAACACAAGTAGGCTTCAGCTTTGTTAAAACGGGGTGTGAATAGTTAGATTTGTACGATTGATAATTGTGTGACTTCTACTACAACATTTCCTTGATTTTGGAATTGAGCATATCCAGTGCGTGATTGTCTTTGGAATAAACAAACCTTCCCGGGTTGACAATTTATGTGGTGCTTGAATTGTTAAAACAATTAAAGTGACCAACAATCCCGACATGAATGAACCCCATCCTGACCCTCAGCCTAACCAAACCCAAAATGACAACAATCAAGCCCGCCACCCACCAGGAGGAGGCGAGAGAAATAGAGGCCGGGGAAATGGAGGCGAGGGAAATAGAGGCTTAGGGAATAGAGGTAGGGGAGATAGAGGCCGTGGCCAAGGTCACCATGCCGCCCAATGCTATCAAAACCAAAATAGGCCCCCTATCTACAATTGGGGATATCTTAGAAATATGGACAACCACGAGGGACATCAAGACGAGCACTCTCGCCATGAAGGGGAAGCATCCGCGTCAAGCACGGGGAGTGAATCTGAATCTGAGATCAGGCACCACAAGCATGCTAGGCGGGTGCAACCGCTTGCTTGGATGGCCCAGTACTCATTAGATCTCTTGGGCCCCCTCCATGACATGCCTAGGCACCCTGAAAAACACCTCCCCAAGTTTGACCCTGAAAAGGGCACGTTGGCCGAGGACCACATAAGCAACTTCTATATTTCACTGCAAATTATGAGAGTTCAAACAGATGATGTTGCTTTCTGCCTCTTTCCTCATACTCTTGATAACAAAGCTGCCACCTGGTACCGCTCTGTCCCAAGTGCCTCCATAACGTCATGGGACCAATTCCGTCACGTTTTCTTACAGAAGTTTTCGGAGGACAAAACCCCCTCCATGCTCCTCAAGGAGTTAAGTACCATTAAATGCCAAAAGATAGATAAGGTCAGATATTTTAACGAGTGCTTTGCTACCATATTTCAAAATTCCCCCCCCCAACTTGGTGTTGGATGACTCCATTACCATAGATTACTACACAAAGGCTCTCCCCAGGGATATTTCCGTTTTTGTGAAACGCGAAGCTAGGGCTACCCTTGCAGAAAATTACGTGGCTATCGTTGCCATAGAAAAGGACATGCTATCTATAGGGGTCATCGATCATGAAGGAGAGACGATCACAAACCCATCTCGAAGAAGAATCAGTCTTCCACACTCAAAACCGCGGATAAGGACAAGGATACTTTTGACTTCGAGAGTTTAGCGAAGACCCTCAAACTATTAACCAACGAAGTCTCTAACCTGAAGAGGAAGGGTATTGAATCCACTACTAGAACTAAAACGGAAAATCCCTTTTTTAGAAAGATTAACCCCACCACCAGCGAACCTCCATCAAACCCAAACACTGTTCTCAACGTGGAGGAAATCGGAAAAGATAATTTTTTTTCTTTCCACCAGGCTGCCCACTCTGAAAAGACGTGCCCCCAATGGATTGGAAGCATGACTGCAATAGTAAATCAACTCCTGGATGATCAAACCCCAGGGGATGCAGGAGAGGATGATGTCTCTAACAATGAAGAAGATCTTCCCCCTGATGAAGAACCGGGATCTTTCGTCCTTGTGTTTGATGTAATCCACGGGGAGAGCACCCATGTCGTCACTGATATCAACATGGCCAATGACCCTAAGGCCAAGCCCGTGCGAAATTATGGCCTAAGAAGCAAAGGACCAGTTCCCAAACAGTCCTTAGAAGAGAATAAGAGGGCCTTCTTGAGGAAGATCTTACCCCCAGGGAACGAACAACAAGCTGTTATTCCTGAGAAGTCCACTCCCAACAACACCCGAGTAAACCAAAAGAGCAAGCTGCCGGTGGGGTCACCAAAACCCCCACCGAAGCTAGTACACATTCTGATTCTAGTTACAACATTGTTGAAGACATGAAGAAAACTAGAGCCAACATCTCCCTTTAAGAGCTTGCCCGCATCACGAACCAACAAGAACTTATTCTCAAAGCCTTTGCCAACCCCTCAACTACTAAACCTGTGAGCAATACATTTGCACAAGCTAGTCCGAGTTTCCAGTCTATTGTGAATGTCGTAAATGCGAACTCCAGGGGATCTACTCCTCCCTTCCTCTTGTCGTTTGAAATTTTCAACTTCAACGTCCATAATTGCCTGGTTGACTCCAACGCATCCACAAATGTCATGCCCCTGTCTGTTTGTAAAAATCTGAACATTTGCCCGGAGACAACTGATGCTAAGATCATTCAGCTTAACAGATCGCAAGTGCCCACTATAGGTGAACTGAATAATGTCATCATATGCCTATCCTCCGACTCTAGAGTCCACCAGTGTATAGACATTGTAGTCGTAGACATCCCAGAAGCCTATGGTCTATTGCTTAGCAGGGACTGGTCCAGAAAGCTACAAGGGTACTTTGCTACTGATTGGTCTCACATGTGGCTTCCCTACAAGGGCCGAAACAACCAAATCAGGGTCGAAAATGAACCTTACATGAAGCATACTGTGACTGACTTGGACGCTACTAATGAACCTGTCAGCTTTTCCCAGCAGGAGCTGGACATGTGTTTCTTAGAGGCCATCTTCGGATGTTACCACCCCCCTCAGTCCCCAGTAAGCCTAGAGGTCCAATCAGAGCTAACAGTCATCGCAAAAGACTAAGCTGTTCCCATCATACACCAAGCTGAAATCCCTCCCCAACCCACAGCCCCGGAGGAACCAGAAGATGATGTGTGGACCTTGTATTATGATGGTTCCAAGACACATGACGGAGCTGGCGCAGGCTGCATCCTGTTAGACCCCCAGAAGAACAAGTTCTTGATTTCGTGTCAGCTAGAATTACAGTGCACCAACAATACTGTTGAATATGAAGCCTTAGTCCTCAAACTTAAGAAGGCGCTAGACCTAAAGGTAAGATGCTTAAAGGTAATTGGAGATTCTCAGATCATCACTCGTCAGGTACGCAATACCATCCATTGCTTGTCTCTGCACTTAAAAGCTTATCAACAAGAGTTATGGCATCTAATTTTTGCGTTTGATGCATGTGGTATCAAATCTGTGCTTAGAATGCATAATTTAGTAGCTAATACTCTGGCTAATGCTGCTGCTAGGTTCACCCCTCTAAGGGATGGATTTTCTATTGAAATAATGTATAAACCATTTGTGCCAGATAACATTAATAATTTATGCGTCTTTGATGATGACCAACAGATACTGGAATTCATGCTCAGAACTGAGGTGTTCAAAGACGCGATGATAGAAGAAGCAGACCATGATCAAGCTTTGTAGGAAGAACATGATAAATGCAAAGAAAATCCCATGCCCAAGGGAATAGTGTCACTTGAAAAACTGTTCGACCTGCATAACCGTTTCCATGGGCCCCCAAATACCAAAATACAAAGCTCCACCTTGGCACATCAGCAGGTGAAATTAGGATTAGATGAGGATCCGAAGTTCATCAACCTTGGGAAAGATTTTTCCGACCAAGAGAAGCAAGCTTTCACCCAACTATTCCGGAATTACCGAGATGTTTTCGCTTGGATGTATGATGATCTATGTACGTATGAAACTCGAATTATCCAGCATGTGATACCTATGAAGGAAGGAGTGAAGCCCTTCCAGCAAAAGATATGAAAAGTGCATCCTAAACTGGAACCAATGATTCAAAAATAACTTAAGAAGCTTTTTGATGCGCGCATCATCTTCAAAGTTCGACACTCCACTTGGGTATCAAATCTAGTCTCGGTACGGAAAAAAATTGGCGAGATCCGTTTGTGCGTGGATTTTCGAAATCTAAATAGGGCCTCAGACAAAGATAATTACCCAGTGCCCCTTATGGAACAAATATTGCAAGCTGTATCTGTGTCCGAAATGTTCTCCTTTTTGGATGGGTTCTCCGATTACCACCAAGTGCTGGTAGTTGAGCCCGACAGATTGAAAACTACTTTCCGGACTAGATGGGGAACTTTCACTTTCAGGCGCATGCCCTTCGGATTAATAAATGTTGGGGAAAATTTCCAACGGGCCATGGATATAGATTTCCGTTGTCTAATAGGACGGATTGTGGTAGTATATTTGGACGATGTCACCATGTCTTCGAAAGGGCGATCACTTACGCCACCTCAAGCAAATTTTTGAAATATTTAGGAAGTACGAGATCTCACTCAACCCGAAGAAAAGCGTTTTCACCGTGTTAGAGGGAAATTTTTTGGGCCACATCACAACCAAATAGGGAATTGTTGTAGATCCCAAGCGGTCGAAGTTCATCGCCCAAATTCCACCTCCTAGCAGCAAAAGGGCCATGCAATCATTCCTTGGGAAAATCAACTTTGTACGGAAATTTATATCAGATTTTGCCCAAATAGTCAGGCATTTGCAGAGTATGATCAAGAATAATGTGATTTTCAAATGGAATCCACCTGAGAAGGAGGCTTTCAATAAAATCAAGCAGGCCATAGCAGAAGTGCCATCTCTCCAAATTCCAGACTTTAGCAAAAGTTTCATCTTGTACACCTTCGCCTCGGATTCATCACTTGCAGCTGTCCTCACACAGAAAGATGCCAACAATGATGAACGACCTATATCATTCATGAGTACTGGCTTGTAGGGCATTGAACTGAATTACCCTGAGATTGACAAGCAGGCTTATGTAGTATACAAAGAAGTCAAGCATTTCAGGCCATATATCTTGAAAAACCATGTCACAGTTTTCATCCCCCACCCAGCTGTCCGCTCACTTTTCATGCAGCAAGAGCTGGGTGAGAGATGAGAAAAATAGATAGCATGTCTTCAGGAATATGACCTGGTGTTCAAACCAGCACACACTGTCAAAGGACAAGGACTCTATCAAATGGCTGCAGAGGCTGCAAGCTCACACAGGTTTGAAGAAGAATGCTAGGAACAAGAAATCAACATGTATCAGAGTGACCACACACCTCAGCAGGGAAACCCTTCTTGGTACTCTGACATTTTGGGATATTTTTCCCATGGCGTAATGGATCCTGCTTTGACTGCCCGACAAAAATGCATAATAAGGCTTAAGGTTGCATCCTACTAATTAATACAAGGAAAGATTTTCAAGAAACATTACGATGGAGTTCTGCTATGTTGCCTGGAACACGATGAAGCTCAAAGCATGCTAACTGAATTACACGATGGACCAGACGGAGGACATTTTGAAGGCAATACCACTACTCACAAGATAATGCATGCAGGGTACTATTGGAAAACTCTTTTCAAAGATGCTCATGCGTATGTCTGGAAGTGTACCCAGTGTCAGAAGTTCGTCAACTAGGAAGCGCGGCCAACTGCTCCCCTACAGTCAGTAGCCATAGAGGAACCTTTCCAATAGTGGGGATTGGATGTGATTGGAGAAATATTACCGCACTCCTCCAAGAAACACCAGTACATCCTCACCACTACCGACTATTTCACCAGGTGGGTCGAAGTAATACCATTATGCCAAATCAATGATCAAGAGGTAATAGAATCTTTCACTCATTCTATCATAACCAGGTTTGGCATTCCAACTTCCCTAGTTTTTGAAAATGCAACTTATTTTTCATCTTTTAAGTTGTATGATTTTGCTTTGGAAAATCGTATTGTACTTAAACATTTTGCAAATTATTATCCCCAAGGAAATGGGTTAGCTGAGTCGACTAATAAAAATCTGATCCGCATCATCAAAAAGACTCTATTGTCCCACCAGCGAAACTGGCATAACGCCCTCCATAATGCCCTTTGGGCTGACCGGGTCACACCTAAATCCTCGCTCGGCACCTCCTTGTATTTTATTGTATATGGAAAAGAAGCCATCCTTCCTCCCCACCTATCTCTCCCTACCCTTCAGTTTTCCCAAGAAATCCATGGCACCCCATGCCCTACCTTGCAGACCCAGATCGACACATTACTGAGACTGGAGGAGGAAAGGCAAAAAACCCGGGAAAAACTCGCCATCCACCAAAGTCGGATTAAGAGATGGTTTGATAAAAAGTCCGTAGGGAGTAAAATTTTTGAAGTAGGGGACCTTGTCCTTAAATGGGATAAAGCTCATGAAGAAAAGGGAAAACATTCCAAATTCCAAGCCCTTTGGACAGGTCCATTCTAGATTAAGGAGAAACTAGGTTCCCACAAGTTTAGACTGCAAACTCTAGAGGGAAGAATCAAGGTCCTCCCGGTGAATGGGCATGACCTCAAGAATTAATTCACTTAGTATCCCTCAGAGTGCTATCCCACCCCTGTACCATATTTTTCTATTTTCTGTTTTTGTTTTTGTTTTGTAGGCGTCCTTCTAAAAAAAAAAAACTTCAATAAGGTGGAAGGAATTATAGGAGCCACACAATTGGCATACTGCACCAGGATCTGTGTTGATGAGAAGCCTCTCCTGAAAAACACAAAGTTGCAAGAGCCTGCCTGTGATTGACACCCAAAGGTAATACAAGACCTAATCCGAGGTACCAAGCGCGGGTAGCTCACCAAAAATAGAAGAGGAAACTTGACCGAATGGGAATAGAGTTAACTTTTGGTGATGTTAGGATATCCAGGAAAACTCAAAGTCCTCCTACAGACCAGGAGCAACCTCTCTTGCAAGTAAAATAAGTCGGGATCCCTCATCCGCCCAGGAAAAATTTCCTCTCTCAAATAAGTGCCATGAGCACATATAAATAAGTGCCTTAGGCACATTTAAATAAGTGCAATAGCACACAAATAAAAGGCTAAAGGATTGAGAAAGACTTCCTACGTAGAGAGGCAATGCGACGACTCTGTCGGGGTAATGACCAAGCTCGCTGGTAGCAAAGCAACGTCCGTGACTCCTAGGTAGTGACTCTACCAGGACCGTGAGGTTCACAGGCAGCAGAGCAACACAATGAGGATGAAATAATTATACTAGATCCTATAAACCCCAGAAGTACTCCAACCCTTTTGGTCTGGAAACCAGAAGCAAAGAAAAGAGAACTCTGTTAACCAACATCTAAATAGGAAAATAGGCAAAGCGACCTTGCAAGGTGCGAAAGGAAAGATCGTGGAACCTAAGGGTGAAAATATTAGCCTGCTAAGGCCCCTCCCTCCCCCCCCCACCAAGGAAAATCATCAGCAGAGATTATGGGCCCTACCAATGAATTGCCATTTGTTGTAGCCTCTACAACACCCTCCAAAATTTACCCTCTAGAATTTTGGAGCCCCCCTAAGCATCGAAAAAATATAAGTTAAAATCTTTAGAAGTTAAGAGTCTATGAGTCGCAAGATGGTCATTTTTCTCAAATCTACGAACTAGCGACCCCATGACCTCTCAGATCGCTAAGTCACTAAGTCGCAAACTTTTCCGATTTCCCAAGATCGCGACCCCGCGACCCCCAGGTCGCGAGGTCGCACCTCCCCTAGAAACACAGAACTTGCAACCTAGCGAACTCATTAATGGCTCGCATGCGCGACCCTTTTATAAATAGGAGGGTCGCTAGGTTGCATTCTGTACATGCGGCGGATAGAAAAAATTCTTCTAACAGGTCGACTGGAGCGCGATTTTCCCGGGTAAGTTGTCATTTCCTCCTGCTATTTCCCTTTATGGTTTTTTTTCCTTGATTACCTATGCCTTATGCCTTTAAAATCATCCATCATCTATTCTCCTTTGACCCTTTAAGGCTTGGGATGCCCATTTGCCCTGACATTCCCCCCTCCTTGCTCAATCTTGCAACCATTCTTCATCCAGCCTCTTGGATATGTATGCTTCCCCTCAAACTGCTCCCTTCCTCTGTTTTGATGGCTCACTTAGCCTTGCATTATTAAAGTTAGAGGGAAATCCATTAACTGCATCACGCGCTAAAACACCCGGCCAACCCTAGCGCGACTTGCGACCCTTGCGACCCTCCGACCCCAGTTGCTGAGTCGCAAGTCACAGAGTCGCACTTCCCTCGAACTTCCTGTTGTTTGTGACCCGTGAGACCTTGTGACCCTGCGACCCGATTGCAAAGTCACAGAGTCGCACTTCCCTCGAATCACCAAACGTTCGCGACCCAGCAACCTCGCGACCTAGCCGCAAGGTCGTGAGGTCACAGGGGCATTTCCTCCTGAAAATTCAAATCTTGTGACCTTTTGCAACACTACGACCCAGTCGTAGGTCGCTAACTCACCCCTTCCTGTGTCTTCAGTAGGGAAAATCTAATAAACTATGCCTGGGCTTTTATTATTATGGCATCTTTCTTATCCTGGGACTCTTTCATGAATATGACAGGTGAATTCGAAGCAAACTTAGAGTGTGTCCCTGTCTCTTCAGATTCAAGTGACATGGGACCTCCAGTAACCCGCAGAAAGAACAAGAGCCCAGAAGCAGAAGACATAGAGATGGATATACCATTGTCCCCACCCCCGATCTACAAGGACACCTCGTGTACATTTGCCAAAGGGGACAGCATGCATTGGTATCAAGTGTACCAGGAATTTTCTCAGCCGGAATTCCCAGAGGACCTCCCTGACCGACAAGCATACATACAAGTTAAAAGGTTGAGGCTCCACCATGCAGGTGCCCACCCTGCTATATTCCCACGCGCAAAGGTCATTGAGTGGATTATACAAAACATCGACCCCAAAAAGTGGGTAATCAGGGACTACGAAGGAAAAGCATTTGTGACTCTCAAGGGCTCGGATGCTCAGTTTTACTACGCACTACTTGAATGAGAGGAGGTCTTCACAGAAGAATGGGCCACTACCCACATAGTCCCCATAACAGAGACCCTAAAAGGGTGGTGGGAGGAGCCCGGAAAGTTCAAAGAAAAGAAAGATCAGGAATATCCAGTGGCAGGTCTTAGGAAGGTATATAAGCTGGTGGTCGCTATGCTTTGCATGGTATACGGTCATCCCGATGCCACCACCTTCAGCAGTATGTGGGTATCCCTGATGAAGTATGTCACTATGCATGACACTCGGTTCAAATAGGCCAACATACTGATGGTGTCTCTCAATACAAACATATCCTCGGCACTGGCACCAGAGGAGGGGTATTCCTCTGAATTCTACATGGCTTCCTAATTGTTGGATGTTGTTTGTTCCTGGTGCAACTTTGAGGGATGGGCCCACAACTAGGATCCAAATCAAGCACGCACAGTCCACTTAGAGATGAAAGTATTTTGGGACTCCAGGTATAAGCAAGACATAGAGCCAATCTCGCAAGTCTTCATCCCGGTGCTCTACAGAAAACTGTTCGGACAAGACACTCCATGCATGTCCTGGCGAGCCATGGAGACGTTAGTCAAGGTGGCACATTGGTTCCCTCTTGCCGAATACACCTTTATTTGAGTCTTTGGCTCATACAAGACTCCCCATGCTATGCCCCAATATGTTACAGATAAAATGCTCCTTCAGGAGGTTTGTTTCCAGATGACTTCCGACTTCTCTAAGGTCCTAAATAAAGGTAAGAAGAATCCCTGGCCCACACTATGTTAGGTCCCTATATCACTAGCATAGTCCCTTATTATTGTTAGTGTAACCCCCTTATTGTTATTATTGAACCCTTTTAACCCCCATTTTGTTATTATTGTGCCCTTAAATTATTATTGTTAGGTCGGCTAGGATTACATTGTGGCCCACTAGGATTACATTATGGCCCCATGGACTCCTATATATAGAAAGGAGGTTTTGTAAGTTGTATCATCCAAGAATTGTTCATTTATGTAATGTATTGGAGGTTTCCCCCTCGAAGTGGCTCATTTCTAAGGCATTTATATCTCTTTTCTTCTCTTTTTGGAGCTGGTTACACAACATTTGGTATCAGAGCTTTGGATTCTAGGGTTTCGCTGCTCCAAACACGTCATCGTGGCATTTTCGTTATAAATTTTTTTCTACGAAGTTTCAGAAGCTGAAATTTTTAGGGTGCGAAGCTGAAATCCTGAGGAATATTTTCTAAAAATTTCAGAGCCTGGTTCGCAATATTTTCGGAGATATGATCTGTGGAAGTTAGGTCTTTTTTCAGGCTCCTAAACAGGTCATCGTGGCATTTGCGCTATAAATTTTTTTCTACGAAGGTTCAGAATCTGAAATTCATATGGTACGAAGCTGAAATCCTGAGGAAATTTTTCAAAAAATTTCAGAGCTTGGTTCACAATATTTTTGGAGATATGATCTGTGGAAGGTAGTGCTTTTTCAAGCTCCTGAATTTCATCTCAAAGAGGTGATCGTGGGAAAAGTTCAATAACTCTCTCTCTGGGCATTGGAATGGAGTGCTGTAAAAAGTGGTCACACGTACACAGACTGTAGTTTCTTGGCTATCAATTTTAGAGACAAAGGAAAAAACAGTGGCACGTGGCAAGTCATACAAGTTCGCTCTATTGAAATAGTCCATAATTAGGTCATTGTGGGAGATTGGACACAACTTTGTCTTGGAGAATCCAAATCAGGTAAGACCTATGGCATTCGAAAGATAATTCAGAGGGCTACGTCGGTACCAAAATTTAGATATTGAAGAGCCTAAATCATAGAGATAATTCAATTTCAATATCGAGCTCCTCAAAAGAAAGAAAAATGTGTGTATTTTTTTCCAAATTTCATAATTCTTGTTTGAAGAATCAATTTGAATTGATTCCAAGGGCATATTGTAGAATATATATCAGTATTGGGTTCTAAATAATGGCCCCAAGAAAGAATTCAACACCCATTAAGCCTTTAAAAGGTTCTACTATGACTCATGAAGATGAATAATGGCGACATGACATATCAAAATTACAAGAGCAAGTGCAACAAATTTCGCTCTCGCAAGGAACAACAAAAAATGAAATGGAAGTTTTGAAGAAAGGCATGGAAGCTAAGCTGAATGGTTTGGAATCTAAGATGGATGGCATGGAAGTGGGCATGGAAGCTAAGATGGATGACATGAAAGACAACATGGAAAGCATGAAGAATGATCTCAAAGTAGATATCGAAAGTTTGACAAAGTTGATACCAGAAAGGTTTCCTAATGGTGAAAAGATAGTAGAAGAACCTCATGATGAGAACAAAATAAATGTTAATCGTGATTTCATAAACTCTAATGTTGGCAAGAAGAACTACCATATTCCAAAACTGGATATGAGGAAGTTTGATGGAAAGGATCCTGTAACATGGATACTACATATGGAGCAATATTTTGATCTCCATAACGTGCAAAACACACAAAAGGTACGCATTGCAACTTTACATTTAGAACAAAATACATTTTTATGGTATCGATGGCTTTGCTCTCGTAAAAAAATTGCCACTTGGTCAATTTTTACGGAGGAAATGATAGCACATTATGAGGATACAAAGAGCAACACCTTCTTTAGCCAATTGATAAATCTCAAACAAAAGGGTTTAGTGGGGCAGCACATTGAGGACTTCCAAAAATTGAATATAAAGGTAACTGATATTCCAGAGGAACACAGGATTGATCTCTTCATAGGCACTTTAAAGGATAACATACAACATGAAGTTCGTGTTCTGGAACCTGATTCATTGGAGAAGGCATTCAGGTTGGCAAGAAAAGTTGAATGTAAAATTATGGCGACAAGGAAGCCTACCACTCAATTCTATAAAGAAGGAAGTGTTGCTACGTCCAGATTTCCACAACCTACAAGGTTGACACCACAACAATTGGAAGAAAAAAGAGCAAAAGGGCTTTGCTACAGTTGTGATAGCAAATACACTAAAGGTCATAAGTGTGCTGAGAAGAAATTATTTTACATAGATTGTGAAGAGGAAGAAGAAAATGAAGAAGAGGATATACACCAGGAACCAGCCCTAGAAGAGGAAGAAATGAATCCGACCATATCGTGTAATGCACTGGCAGGAATTACCACTCCTCAAACTCTCAAGATAGAAGGACATATCAAGAAGAAAAAGGTAATATTGTTGATTGATTCAGGTAGCACCCATAATTTTATTCATTGTAAGGTAGCCAAGGAATTAAATTGTTTCCTATACCCAGCACCAGAATGTCAAGTGATGGTTGCAAATGGAGGAACTATAAATTTCTCTGGAAAATGTCATAATATCAAGCTAACCATGGGGGAATATGTGTTGACTAGTCCAATACTTTCCATTCCTATGGGAGGTGTTGATGTTGTACTAGGAGTACAACGGTTACAATATTTGGGGACGGTAGTTTTTAATTTTCAAGAACTTTTCTTGAAATTTTTTTCAGAAGGAAAGGAAGTCGAATTACGGGGTATTGAAGGGAAGCCGGGAAGGATAATAAGCTCTAATGTCATGACAAAGCTTCTAAATAAATAACAACGAGGCGTAATTGCACAATTATGCTCACTAGAAGTTCCGACATCAAAATCATTTATTTCTGCAGATCTCCAACAAGTCTTGGACAATCATTCCAAGGTGTTTGAAACTCCCAAAGGACTCCCACCTATTCGTGATCATGATCATGCTATTCATTTGATTCCAGGAAGTGTTCCTCCAAACATCAGGCCTTATATATATCCTTACTTCCAAAAGAGTGAAATTGAACGTATGATTGCAGAAATGTTAGAGGCGGTTATAATTCAACCTAGTCAAAGTTCTTTCTCTGCTCCTGTAGTTTTGGTACACAAGAAGGATGGATCATGGCGAATGTGTCCGGATTATAGGGAGCTCAATAAGCTCACCAATAAAGACAAATTTCCCATTCCTGTGATTGATGAATTATTGGATGAATTACATGGAGCAATTTATTTTACCAAGTTGGATCTTCGTTCAGGATATCATCAAATTAGAATGAAGACTGAAGATATTCCAAAAACGACATTTCGAACTCATGAGGGTCATTATGAATTTTTGGTCATGCCTTTTGGCCTTACCAATGCACCTTCTACATTTCAAGGGTTGATGAATTCCATTTTCAAACCCTTCCTTAGAGAATTTGTGCTAGTATTTTTTGATGATATACTAATCTACAGCAGGTCTTGGAAGGATCATGTTGAACATGTTGACAGGGTGCTCAAACTATTGCAGGAGAAACAATTATATGCAAAAAAGTCCAAATGTTTCTTTGGAGTACAAGAGGTGGAATATCTGGGTCATATTGTATCTCACGAGGGTGTTAAAGTCGACCCTAACAAAATTAAAGCCATTAAGGAATGGAAAGTTCCCACAACCATAAAGCAGTTGCGAGGATTTCTCGGGTTAACAGGGTATTATCGCAAGTTTGTTAAGAATTATGGGAGAATAGCAGCACCTCTAACAACATTATTGAAGAAGATGCATTTTCATGGACTCCTGAAGCAACTAAGGCCTTTGAACATCTTAAAGAGGCAATGTGCCTAGCACCGGTCTTAGCTACGCCAGACTTCACAAAAACCTTTATTGTGGAATGTGATGCCTCAGGAAATGGAATTGGTGCAATTTTAATGCAGGAAGGAAGACCCATTGCTTTTGAAATTCGTCCAATCAAAGGAAAGTATTTACAGAAACCTATTTATGAGAAGGAAATGTTAGTAATACTGCATGCACTAAAGAAATGGCGAACTTACCTAATGGGAAGACACTTCAAGGTAAAAATTGATCATGATAGTCTTAAACACTTTTTGGAACAAAGAATATCGTCAGAAGAGCAGCAAAAATGGGTCACAAAGATGTTGGGTTATGACATTGAAATAATCTACAAAAAAGGAAAGCTTAATGTTGTTGCAGATGCACTCTCAAGAAAGAATGAAGAGGTGGAAGCATTGCTTTGTGCCATTTCTATTATCCAACTAGATTGGATAACCGAAGCAAGAGATGAATGGAAGAAGGACAAAGATGTATGGACACTCATTCAAAAGTTGAAGCAAGATCCTAGTACATCTGATACATTTAGTTGGAAAAATGATTCCTTATGGTACAAAGATCGCTTATATCTTTGTAATAATTCCCAACTAAAACAAAATATTCTTCTGGAATTGCACACTTCTCCTTTAAGAGGACACTCAGGATTTTTAAAAACTTACCACAGGGTGAAGAAAGAATTTTTTGGGATGGCCTTAAATCTGATATTCAAAAGTTTGTGGCGGAATGTTTGGTTTGCCAGCAGAATAAAGTGGAAACAATTAAGACCATGGGACTTCTACAACCTTTATCCATTCCAAGTCAACGTTGGGAGGAGATTTCAATGGATTTTATCACAGGTTTACCTAAGTCCGAAGGAAAGAGTGTCATCATGGTGATAGTTGATAGACTTACCAAGTATGCACACTTTTGTGCATTATCTCATCCATTTAAAGCAAGTACAGTTGCTACTACATTTATGGACAGAATTCAAAAGCTACATGAAAGCCCAAGGGTTATTGTGAGCGACAGAGATCCCATTTTTACTGGAAATTTTTGGACGGAGTTATTTTCTTGTTTGGGTACTCAATTAGCTCATAGCTCCTCTTATCATCCTCAATCTGATGGTCAAACTGAGATAGTAAATAAATGTTTGGAAGGATATCTTCGTTGTTTTGTATCTGATAAACAAAAACAATGGGTCAAGTGGTTACCTCTCGCTGAATGGTGGTATAACACTTCCTTCCATACTGCAGCAAAAATGACCCCATTTATGGCACTTTATGGATATCATCCGCCATCCATCACATCATATTTAAGAGAAAATTTGAAGGTTCAAGCAGTGGAAGATCACATCGAGCATCAGCAAGAAGTTCTCCAACTCTTAAAGGATAACCTGAATTTGGCACAAAATCGAATGAAACAACAGGCAGATCAACATCGCAGTGAGAGAAGTTTTGATGTAGGAGATTGGGTATTTTTACGGCTACAACCATACAAACAAATGTCCCTCAAGCAAGCTAAGAAGGATAATAAATTATCACCAAGGTACTATGGTCCTTACAAGGTGTTGCAAAAGATTGGTACTATGGCATACAAATTGGAGCTTCCTGCTTCTTCGCGAGTACATCCAGTTTTCCATGTTTCATGCTTAAAGAAGGTTATAGGTGAAAATATTCAGTTCAAACAATATTTCCAGAACTTGATGAGGAAGGAAAAATCATATTGGAACCGGAAGCGGTCACGGAAACAAGAACTCGACAACTACGGAATCGATCAATTTCAGAGTATCTCATCAAGTGGAAGAACTTACCCACTGAAGATTCTACATGGGAGGGTGAGAATTTTATACAGAAGCACCCAGAGCTACTCAAGCGTTGAGGACAACACTTTTTTGAAGGAGAGGGGCATGTTAGGTCCCTATATTACTAGTATAGTCCCTTATTGTTGTTAATGTAACCCCCTTATTGTTATTATTGTACCCTTGTAACCCCCATTTTGTTATTATTGTACCCTTGTAACCCCCATTTTGTTATTATTGTGCCCTTAAATTATTATTGTTAGGTCGGCTAGGATTACATTGTGGCCCACTAGGATTACATTATGGCCCCATGGACTCCTATATATAGAAAGGAGGTTTTGTAAATTGTATCATCCAATAATTGTTCATTTATGTAATGTATTGGAGGTTGCCCCCTCGAAGTGGCTCATTTCTAAGGCGTTGATATCTCTTTTATTCTCTTTTTGGAGCTGGTTACACAACACACTACCTCACCATCGCTGCCTACACGGTCAAGGATTTCAAAGAGGTAGAAGCAGAGTCAGAAGAAATGAGAAGTTTTCGCCTACGGTCATTGGATCACCGAACATATGACCCAGATAGGATATTCCCTGATCACTGTAAGTGGGCTAAGTTCAAATGGAACTACCAACATACTGAATGCCCATATGAGGATGAAAGAAGAAACTGGTATCACGCGGATAAGCAACTTGCCCCGGGGGCATGGTCTGATCGAGAAGATCCAGATGATCACACGTTGGAGGAAATAATCCCTGAATTAGGAGGTGCTTCTTCTTCTCAGGCCAGGAAGCCTCAAACCAGCACAGGCCACAACACTACTGCCCAAAAAAAGGAGCAAGAGGCCAAAGCTCAACACAAAACTGAAAAGAAGACAAAAGAGGATTAAGAAAAGCATAAAAAGAGCCTAAAGGCAAAGAAAAAGAAGAAGCAGGAAGAAGAGGCCCAAAAAAGAAAGGAATATCAGGAGGCTGAGGCTGAGAAGGAACGACAGCTCAAAAGAGAATTAGATCAGGTGGAGGCAAAACGCAAGAAGAAAGAAGAACAGGAAGCAGTGGCAGAAACCGAACACAAGAAGAAATCAGAACAGGAAAAGGCAGAAGAAGAGCAGCTTCAGAAAGAGGAGGAAGAAAGGAAAATAAAAGAAGAGGAGGATCGAATATTAAAGAACATCGAGACATCTCCCCCAGTCACAGAATCACTAACTGAGCTACAGCCCATCGAAGTGCTTGTATTCAATACACGTTTTTCACTCTCTGATGTGAGATCTTACAAAGGGCAAGAAGAAGAAGTGTTTAACCTTACAAGGCTCACATATGATCAGTTCTCCTTCAATCTCCGACAGGAGAAAAGGAGATGCCTGGCACGAAACTCTTCCACCCCATCCACAGCCATGACAGAAAAAAATATAGTCCTAAACACTAGGACTAACCCAGTAATGATAGCATTGGCCAGCACTTCTTTTTCCGCAGCCATGGAGGAAAATGTAAACCGAATGAGTAGAGAGATCCTCTCTCTACAAAATAAGCTACAAGAATTAGAGCAAAGGGAGGCAAGGGTAGAGCAAGAAAAGGCAGCGTTATAGGAGGAGATTCAATAGATCCAAGACAAAATAATTCCTGTTAATGAAGTACCGCTTACCATCCGAAGAGAGCTGGATGTATTGGAGGTCACCATGAGGCGGGTCTATGGGGAAATGTTCACTATAAAACAAACAGTCACTCCCTTGCTAAGAGCTCAAGCAGAGACTAAGCAGAGGAGCAAGCAACTGAAGGAGGCCTCTGCTGCTTTGGATAGAATGATAGAATGGACAGGTCAGTACCCGCAAGCTCCAGAGAACTTGCCCAAGAAAGACTGGATCCATACCCAGGATGCCAAGGTCCAGATTCGGATTAAAATGCAGTCCAAAGATAAGCTGTCCAAGGACCCAGAAAAGGTAATGGGCGCATACGAGCATTTGATCAGCGGTATTGACTCAATGCATGCACTACACCACATTCCATCACTGGGTGCATTGAGCGAGGAAAAGACATGGGGACAGGTGGATCAGGAGATTCAAACATTTCTGCAACCTATCAGATAGGCCATTGCTACTCCTGATCTTGCAGCATCACAGGAGAACTTGGGTAAATTCATTGTTACACCAGTTTGGATCTACACTAAACTGGCTTCTTTAGCCAACCAAGTCACGCTCAAAAGAGAAATGTTGATTCCAAATGCCTTGGAGTGCCTGCATCAGTTAAGGGAAGAAGTTCCCTTGATTTCCCCAATAGTGGTAAATTATCGTGCATGGCAGAAATTTCTCAGAGAACAACAAGCTGATGCCCCTGACCTCATCATCACACACACATTCTCATGATCAGATGGCAGTAGGTCGCAGGTCGCACTTGGTAGTAGGTCGCAGGTCGTACAACCTTCATTCAGATCGTAGGGCATCTCAACAGTTGGGGAGGTGAAAAGTCAGGAAGCTCAAAGGGCAAGTTTTGGTCTATAAAACTTCCTTCGGGAAGATTGTAAAAGGATCTCTTTTTTTGGGACTCAAAGAGTTAGAGAGCATTGTATAGAAGGACTACACTCTTTTTAATATTATACATATACTTGTTAGAATCCTTTTGCATATGATGTGTTTTGTTGTACGAACACTATGAGTATTTCTTTATCAGTTTCCAACATCTTTTGATTAATGAAACTGTGTTCCCGATGGCATTATTTATGCATTATAGCTCTCTGTACTTGTGTTAATGATGTTAATTTTATTTACACTTCCTCAATGAATGTTAATAACTTTGTTTACTGACATTTATATTTTCATCATAAGCATTTAAGGAAGTGAAGGGTGTTTTTCCATAAAGAATTGTTTCTTCTGTGGTCATAATAGCATGCAAGCATGACCCTAATGATATGCTGTTGACAGTATTTCTTTTGGCTTCATTTTTTATTATTCATCTTGCTAGGCATAGTGTTGTATACTTGTTTAACTCATCAATCATGTATCTTGTATCGTCTGAATAAGCGTGTGTCCACAGGTTCATTGAATTCTATTGAGACCCAAGGAAAGGAGACTTAAGCGGTAGCCGGACCCACACCCCGGATGGGATCTCCATTCCAAACGGTCTAGAGTCTAGTTGGGACTTTTTATTGGGGAGATCCCTTCTTGTTGGCTGGACAGATTTTCTTGTGAAGATAGAGCTATCAACTGGTTTATTTTCCTCTGAATAGCATTAGGCTCCTCCTCTAGTCCTTGCAATAACTTCATAATAGGTACTCCCAAGGATGTAGGAAAAATGGCTTCAACTCCATACACAAACTCATAAGGTGAAGTACTAATTGACCTTTTTGTACATATTCTATCAGCCCATAGGGCATACTTCAACTTCAAATGCCATGATATTTTGTTTTCCTGCAATACCTTCTTAATAATTCTCACAATGCTTTTGTTAGAAGATTCAGTAAGACCATTACCTTGTGGGTAGTAAGAAGTAGAGTGTCCAAGTGTAATGTGATACTGATGACAAAAATTGATCAACCTCTTGGATTTGAAAGCCTGTGCATTGTCAATGATGATATTCATAGGATAGCCAAACCTGGAAAATATGTTATTCTCTAAGAATTGAATGATGACTCAATCATTTGCTTGCCTTGTTGGGATTGCTTCAATCCACTTGGTGAAATAATCTATTGCTGTCAGGATCCAGTCATGCTTCCCTAAAGATGATGGATGAATTTCACTAATAAAAGCTAGCCCCCATTTTTGGAAAGGCGCCTCAACATAAATAGGCATCAAGGGTAAAGGAACTAGCTTTTTATTACCATCAAAAATCTGACATTCATGGCAAGCAATTATATTCTTGTAAACATCTTTGACATGTTAGGCCAGTAGTACCCTGCTCTGAGAATTTTGTTTCCTGTGGCCTTCCAATAGTGATGACCTCCAAAATGTCCTTTATGAAACTCCTCAATCAATTTTTTAGCTTCCTCTTCCAACAAACAATTTGAAATAATGACACCAGTATCTTTCCAGTACATATTTTTATCTATAATGCAGTACCTCATAGATTTCAGCTTTGCAAACCTTGCTTTTGATTTAGTCAATTCAGCAGGAGCTCTATGATGATGTAAGACAAATATAATGTCTCTGTACCAATTAGATAGAATGCACTTCTCTTCAATAGGAATTATCTCTTCATCTTCATCTGATAATTCTAAAATTTTTGCAATAAAATTCATATCAAGACAATCAAAATTGGACTGTTCCATCAGCTTTTCTATCCCCTAACCTTTCACCTATTTTTTAGGTCTGATTTCTATATCATACTCCAAAAAATTAGCTATCCACTTCCCTCTCTTACCATCAGTATCAACTTGAGTCAAGATGTCCTTCACTATAGCATTAGGCACAAATGAAATGACATGAGAATGCAGAATATAAATTATGAAGTCTTTGATGGCTTTGACTAAAGCATATTCCTGATTTTCTAGGATATTGTACTTCATATTTCAGTTAGCAAGGGTTCTAATAAAGAATGAAATGGGCTGCTCTGTACCTTGTTGTCCTTTCTACAGTAAAACTCCAGCAATTGTGTTTTCTGATGCAAATGTAAAAACCATAAATTCCTTTGAAAAATCCAGGCTAATCAACATTGGGTCCTAAGTGAGTGCCTTATTGATTTCCTCAAATGACTGCTTTGCTTCAATTTTCCATTTAATTTCAGCTCCTTTCTTCATCATCTTAGTTATATCTTTGACAGTCTTAGCAAATTTGGGAATAAACCTTCTCACAAAATTCACTTTCCCAAGGAAAGATTGAATTTTCTTCCTGTTTCTAGGAAAATCTACTTTATGAATGGCATTGACTCTGTTTGGATCAATATTTATCCCATATTTAGATATAATATTCCCAAGTAACTTTCCTGAGGTTAGAGAAAATATGATTTTAGTGGGATTAAGAGAAATACCAAACCTTCTACACTTCAGCGGAACTTTCTCCAGATGCTTCAAATGGTCTTCCTCTCTTCTTGAGAATACAGTTATGTCATCTAGGTAGACAACCACCAACTTATCCTTCTCCTCGACAAAGGTAATATCCATTTCTCTTTGAAAAGTCGCTCCTGCATTCATCAGACCAAAGGGCATCTTGGCATACATGAATGTCTCCCATGGTGTAGTAAAGGCAATTTTCTCCTAGTCTTCTTGGTGCACTAATATCTTATTATATCTTGAAAAACCATCCAACATAGACATCCTTTGGGAACCAACAATATTCTGTAGGATTTGATCCATCTTAGGGAGAGGGCAATTTTACTTTAGAGAAGCTTTGTTCAAGTTTCTGAAGTCAATGGAGATTCTGATATCTCCACTCTTCTTCCTGACTGGTACCAAGTTAGCAAGCCATTTTGAGAATCTGACAGGGACAATAATTTTTGCATCAAAGAGCTTTTTAATTTCCTTCTCAATCAGAGGCATGAGTAGTGGATTAATCCTTCTCAACTTTTGTTTGAAAGGTTTCTCAGTTTCTTTAATAGGAATGATATGCTGAATAATAGTAGGATCATACTTCTTCAAATCAACATAACTCCATGCAAAATCATTAATGAACTTTCTCATCATTTCAATATATTTCTATTTCATATCTACTGAAAGAAATTTTGAAAGCTTGATCATTTTAGGCATTGCTACTATACCAAGATTACAACTCTCTACCTCTTCATCATCAACCTACATCCTAGGATTTTTTAACACATCATTTTGGTCGAAAAGCTTTTCAAGTGGAATAAGACCCTTGGGTATACAATTATTCTTCAGCTGCAAAACATCAGAATTACCCTTAGTTTCAGCAAGCATGTTTTGAGGATCTACTTGTGTGTTTTCAAACTCCTCTTTCAACTCTATGAAATTTTTGATTTGTTGGTCATCTTCAAACACTTGCCAATGGATGATGTTTTTTGGGATAGTGGTCCTATGACGAACTTCAATCTCAACCTTTCAGTGGAATGTGAAGGGATAAGAAGCAGACTTGTCGAAACAGCTAGGGAATCAACTACTCAATTTTGATCCCTAGTTTTCACAATAAATGAATATTCTTGAAAATATTCTAACATCTCCATGATCATATTTCTGTATTCTCTCATTCTTAGATCTTTGGTTTGATATACACCTTCAACTTGTTTAATAACCAATTGAGAATCGCCACAAATTGAAATTTTTTGGGCACCTAATCTTTTCAAAAATTCTAAACCCAAAAATAGAGATTCATACTCAGCCATATTTGTCCAGTAAAAATTAAGTTTGAAAGAATAGTACTTACTCTCATCATCAAGAGTTGTAATCCAAATGCCTGCTCCAGCCCCCTCTCTTCCAGCTGATCCATCAAAGTGCAACAACCACTAGCCCTCTGCCTTTTCTTCAATTATTTCCTAATTTTCAGTTTGTTGATTTTCAACCTCCTGAATTTCTACTTTCCTTTCATCTTCTGCTTCATAAATTAGTTCATTGAAAAGAATTGATGATCCTAATTTAGTTTCAACAACATAAATTGGGAAATTCTGAGGTTTATCCTTACTGCTTACCATATAAGCCATCCTTGTCTCTCTGTACAACCTTATTTTCTCACCAAAAATAGGAATGGTGGCATATGTTAGGTCCATCTGCATGGTGCCTTTGATTTTTTCTTCCCAAGATCTAGATAGAAGCATGCAAAACTTGGGTGGAATGTCTGCTACCACAATATCCATTACCACTGTCTTGGCAGGGACTTGTGTAAGACCAACAACAACATCTTTTATCAATCCAATGCATTGAACTCTTTTTGAATCAAAAGAAAACAAATCCTTGTACGGCCTAGTGATTTCCAATCCCATCCTTTCCATAATCACTTTAGGCATGAGGTTGTGTGAAGCTCATGAGTCTAACATGGCATTCTGCAACGTCATGTCATGGATACTAAGTCTGACATAGAAAGGAGGTACTTCTTCATTATGCTCATCTTCCAATATTGGTCCCAAATAGATATTAGGATGGCCCTCTTGTACATTAAGGATTTCTGCAGCTCCTGGTTGGGAATTAAACATTTTTACAATTTCACTTCTTTATTCATTCATCTTAAGAATTTCTCCAAAAGGGACTGGGATATTGATTTTTGAAATTTCATTCTCCAAACTTAAAGTAGAAGTAATATTTTCAGTTTCTTTGATAGGAGGAGGAGGTGGTGAATATTTTCTAGCCTCAGCTGCTTTAGAGACATATTTCTTGGGCTGTGTTTTATTTGCAGTAATAGGGACATTTTTGTTTTTGAGGTTGTATTGCTTCTGCATCTCAGAGATTGCATGTTGATAACCCTTAAGGTAATCAAATGGTTCCTCACCCTTGTTTATATCATGACTAGACTCATCATGCTCTTCTTTAGTTAAAAACATACCAGACATGTTTTCATCTAGGCAATGAATGGAGTCTTCTGGGATCTCAGGCTGATCTTCTTCATCAACTAAATTTTGCTGAAAATGAGGCCTTACTAGAGGGTTAGGTTGATTTCTATTTTCCCTTGGTCTCTGCTAGTTTTGAGGTCTTCTGAACTGTGGATTTCTAAATTATGGTTCATGTTGTGCAGGAGGTGCAGAAGCATTCCCAAAGGCAAGCCTATCCATCATTTTTTCCATTTTTTTCATCATGGAGTCAAATTTGTTGTATGAGGTGGAAGGTTTATCTTCTTCCTTCAATTTATTTTTTCTGAGCTTTGAATTTTTAGTTGCTATCATATTAACTTCCACCTTCACAACATCATTTTAAATTTCTACTAGTGAAGGGGATTCTCTTTCTCTGAGTAGGATAGAAAAGTCATAATCAAAAGCCTCAACATATCGTAGTTGAGCTGCTCCTAGTGGAGGTTTTAGATGAGCAGGGATGGAATCATAGACTTTATTAAATCTCTTGGAAAATTTTTGAAAATTTTCATCTACATCTCTTTTCAAACTATTGTACTCAGTGAGGGCCTACACAGGGTTTGTTCTATTTCCCCACTTTCTCAAGAAACTATCCTCAAACTCATTCCAATTATGCAAGCTCCCTGGAGCAAGGGCCTTATACCACATTTTGACCTTGTAATATTCCAAAATTTTCACATGATATTTGGAATATTAGATTTCTTAATAAACTTGATTAATTAAGTAAATAAAAGGGTGGAGGGACCCATAATCCTCAAAGATGAATAAAATCCACTTTTTATGTGTATGTGAATATTCTAGATCTAGATCTAAAATCATGGAGTAGTGGAGAATCTCCATTAATGAAGATCATGTCTCATTTATGAGATAGATTATGGAGGATGAAACAGTCAAATAAGATCATGGATCTTAAATGAAAAATCATGAGGATCTTTGATAAGGTCAACTGAGATCATAGTGCATTCAAAGAAGATCATAAAGCACTTATGATAAGATAATGGGGGAAGTGATGCATTTAATGCACACATGATGGAGAGGGTGATCACCCCATGTGCACATGATGGAGGACATGAATAAATAGTGCAATCAACTATAAAGACTTATTTCCACATGTACAGTGAATTTTTGGAGTGGGCTTAGGCTATGGAAGGCTCATATCTATATAATGAAGGTGAAAGCACATTGAAGGGCATGATTTGGATTATTTAATTCTTGATCTGTTTAGATCTAGATTTGTCTGAGGACATTTCTATGCAGGCTTGGGATGTTTAGAAGATTTTTAAGTGTTGTTTAGTACAGAGTGTTCTCGAGAGGGAATCCCACCTCTTTCTTTGAGTGATCTCTAAGGAAGAGGATTGTACTTCATTCCTTATCAGGCATTGGTGCCATCTTTAGGAGGTTGTTTCTAGAATTCAGCTAGGAAACCAGTGAAGGATTCATCCTACCACTTTGTTCTTCACATTCTGTCTTCCAGGAGCAACATATGTATATCTGACATTCAGGCCATTGGGTTTTACCTCCATGCAGCAGTAGTCCCTTCAAGGATTACGCAGTCTAGTCTTGTAGATCTATTGCAGGAAGGAAGTTTCCAGTATTTCAGCTGGAAATCCTATGAGGGATCATCTCCTCACATTGGATTTATTGTTTCCATCATTTAGGAGTTGATTTGACATATCTAGAAGTAGGCTATTGAGCCTCCCTCTCTGACAGTGCAATTTTCTGAAGATGTTGTTCATCCAGCAGCTATTTTCAGTGGAGGAGATTGGAGGAGCTAGATCTTGAGCTTTTAGCCCAAGGATCTAGTGAAGGGATCAACCCTTCTTGCATATATCTGATTGTGCATCATTGCAACCATCATATCATCAAATCTAACTTCAGATATGCATTTCCAACAGCATATATGTGAAGCCCTAAGAGGGTGGTTTTCTTAGATTGAAATATCTGAGAAACCCTTTCTAGGTTATCTTGGGAATCCATCATTAAGCCCTGATCTATATTTTCAACACCATCGGAGCTCCCATTCTGCCTAGATCTAAATTTCTATCTTTCAGGCAGTTGCAGTCCCAATAGTAGCAGCAAGGACAACGCAATTTACCTTCCAGCAGTTCAGTAGTAACGCAGCCCTTCTTGTGGATCATTGCAGGGTCATTCTAGGCCATCCCTTTGGATCTAGTGTCTCATATTTTGAGCATTGTTGTAGTTTTTTTTTACCTCCAATAAATGGCTCAGCTATTTCTGTGCATTCTGATGTGTATATATATTTATTGTTTACTTTGATGCAATTCTTATATTGTGTTTCAGTATTACACATTCTCCATTTTGGGGATATTACAGTGGTATCAGAGCATGATCTTTGGCTCATCTTGTGGACACTTCATCTTTTGCATCAAAAGAAGAAGCAGATAGATGAGGTGTATCATGAAGGAGGATTATAGTCTTGCCACTCCTCTCTTTAGATCCATGCAAGATTTCCCCAAGGAGGTCAATCAAATGAAGAGAAAAAGGAAAAAGAAGGATCCAAGAAGAAAATTTGATGAGGAAGGTCCAAGCACTTCTTATCAGCAGAAAATAAAACTGGAGAATCATAGATCTCCTCATAGATCTACTATGCCCACTTTCTTTCAAGAATATGAAAGGTGTAGAAAAGAAGAAAGAAGAGGCCTTGAGACTCATGAGGCTCTCAATATATATGTTGAAGAGTACAAAGAACATTATAGAGCATTCAAGGAGAGTCTAACTCTCCAAGAATTCTTCCAAATCAAAGAATAAAGAGGATCCCATAGCAGCAATATAAGAAAGAGGCACAATAGATTTTATTTTCCTACATTTGATGGATCTTCCTCAAGCACTATTAAGGCTTGGAGGAAAGATTTAGATATATTTTTCATGCTACATCTTGTGGCTGAAAAAGAGGTTGCTCATATTGCAGCACTTCATCTTTATGGTGAAGCCAATGATTGGTGGTTTGGTCACATGGAGCATGCAAAGGTGACTAAATATTCAGATTTTTTTCACAAGTTGAGGAAGAATTTTTATGTGAGAAACCTAGAGATGTGTCACAAAGAGACATTTCCTAAGGAAATAAGGGAGGATGTCAATCTTGTCACTCTGGAAAAGGAGTCACTACATTCACCACCAGCTATAGAATTACTTGCATCTAGAGAAGAGACACTTGCAACTTTGTAAAATAGTCTTGAGCTCTTGACATATAGATTCACATCCATGATTCAGGAGATGCATGAGGAAGAGGAGGAAGATTCCAACACTGGTACATTGATAGAAGAGCATCCATCACTCTTACCAGTAGTTGAAGACATTATTCCAGTTGTAGGAGCTCTTGTGTTCTTGCAAGAGGTTCCCAAACATCAGTTGATCCAAGGTATAGATACGCATTCATCACATATTGTTTTAGTAGATTTTATTGAAACTTATGGGGACATGCCATCAGGGCCAATGCATAACCAAGGGTTAGAACAAAGTGTTGATTTGAACTAGCAAACTATCACAGCACAGAGGACCCTTGATCTAATCAAGGAGGAAATGAAAAACTATCCCAGTTTGTCATTGATGGACTACATTCAACCCTTTGAGTTGAAATGTAGAGTTTCAGAAAATGGGATGAGCACAATCCTATGTACAATGACTGGTTATGATATCAGTACTATACCTTGATTTGAGACAACATATGTATTACCATGTAGATCTACATCATTGTCACTTAGTAGCAGGGATAATGAAGGAGCCCCATTATTCTTGGAGCATTATGAAGGTAGCTTCACTCATGAAGCAATGGAGGTAAAGATGAAAAATGGTAGACATCTTGAGATGAGGAATCTTTTCTCCTTTCTAGATGACACTTTCTCAATGAGCATCTCTGTTATACCATTTTTTGGTCATCTAACCTATTATCTTTAGATGGACCCAAGTACACCATGTAAGACCAATTTTACCCTAAGTAAAATTGCTTTCACTATGTAAAATAACTTAATAAAACACATTTATTAAGTTGTTTACGGTCCAAATAGGAAACCCCAAAAGGAAATATTAAACAAATCTTTATTTGTTTGATTTTCCTCATGGAATAATCAATTAAACAATAATTTAGTTATTATTCCAAGTTATATTTAACCCAAAACAAGGAAATTAATTAGATAAATCCTTATTTATCTTATTATTTTCTAGGAATAATTATTTAAATCTTATTTAAGTAATATTCCTTGTTAAATATGACTAAATCATTTATAAACAATTAAATAAATTATTATTTATTTAATTATCATTCAACCACTTCCTTAAAATAATAAATAAATCATTTATTTATTTATTATTTACAAATGAGGGGATTTGACCCAAGTCAAATACCTTTTCCCTCCAACAAATATAATAAAATATTCCATAAAAGGTGGACCTAGATTTGGTTAATATTATTTTAATCATACACCAAGATCTAGAATGACCCAATATTTTGTTATAAATAGAAGGGTTTTCTCATTCATTTGTCACCTTTTGTTGCCCATTAGATCACTCTGGATCTATGCCCTTGGTCTGACTTTGAGCCATTATCATTGTCACATTCTCCATTATTTGCTTTGTGAGCTCACTTTGGAGTTACATGTTTTGTCTAGGTTTTCTACTGCATGAGAGATAACTGCACCAGATCTGACCTTGATACTTTCAAGAACTCATCCCATTGAGGAGAATTGGAAACACCTTTCTTATTTTCCTCTCAGGTGCCCTTAATATAAATTTTTTTTTCAAAAATATTGTTCTTGTCTTGTCTATTGGATGCATGGAGCAAAACCTTATTTTCACTGCTTAATGTCTTTTTATGCATAGATCTGGCTTTGTGCAGCGTTGTCTTGATCAAATAAATGCAGATTTGAAGATATTGGCAGATGTTAGGGCTATTTGTTATGCGTAGCTAAAGTGATATTTTTCTGACAAAAGATTCATACTAACAACTGGAAACTCCACATGGGTTTTTCTTTACGACCACTGTCGTTTTCTGTACTCCTGCATAACCAGCTGCTTCAGACCCCAGGGTTTCCTTTCAAATTTTTTTATTTTCTATTTTTATGTCATTTTTCACCTCTAAAACCCTCAAACATTAAAATTTCTAACTTCTGTGTGTTTTTGGCCCTATTGCGCAAGTAACCGACATCAGCTGCAACTGAGACAACAACTTTTTTTGAAATCTGCCGCCGAGAGACCCGGATCTGCAGGTCGCACTTATCGGACCAAAAACTGTGACCTGGACTGGAGGATGCACGTTTCTGCCCCAAAACTGCGACCTGGACTAAAAACAGGTTAGAACCTGCGACGTGCACTTTTTTCTGCAATTTTCCAGCAATTTTTCTGGGTTTGTCTGAAGCTTCTATCAGGGTTTTCCAACCTCTATCTCTGCCCGTTTAGACCTATTTCTAATCTGTTTTTCTCAACTAAGTGGGAATCTAGCCCCTTAGGGCTTTAGTACCCTCCACTTTTTATGGAAGATTTTTAGTTGTTTCAGACATCTGAATTTTTAGAGATTCAGCCTTCTTCTTTCCAGATCTGATACCTCATTCTCAGATCCCTTTTAGATCAGCTCTTATCCCTTTCAAATCACCTCATATAGTTTTGTTTGGGTTTGCCTCTAGGGTCACCTCCTTGTCCCTTCTATCTTTAGCTGATTTCCTCCTTTGTTGTAGCAACCTTGCCTCTACCTCTTTGCTATTTACTACACCTCTTTTCAACAGATTTCTCCTTTAGATCCCTATCCCTCCCGACCTTAGATCTATTGGCCCCTTTCTCATGTGTTTTGACTAGATTTTTTCCCTCTTTTAGACTAGTTTTGAGAGACTCACCTTCCTGGGTTGGATCAATGCATTGTTAGCTGTTAATTTTCTGTTATTTCAGTCTTATTTACTATTCTCTGCATATTTATTTTCAGTTATGCAACACACTTTTTATTTTACTCTCAAAACGTCTGGGTTTAAAAATTAAAATTAACACATGCCACACACTGACCCTAAGTGAAGAAGAGTCTGGTTAACACCACCAGGCAAAGACTTTAAAATCAATTGACACTACACCTCTCTGCCCTTGTTTCGACATCGTCGTCATTTGATTCTGCACCTCTCTGCCTTTGTTGGTCCTTCTTCTTCCCTTTGTGTCGTCATCATTGTGCCCCCTAAGCATATATCCTGGAGACTTCTTGGCCTTCCCCTCAATTTCCAGTTGGTCGACTTTCTCCTTCCCGCCATCGTCGAGTTAGTCCTCCTCCGAGTTCACACTCCGACTCTTCTTCTGATTCATTGGGTTCTCCTTTTACTTCTAGTTCTCCACCTATCACCTTCACTATGTCTAGTCCAGGGCCTAACGCTAGCAGTAATGGAGCTCTTTATCATCCATACGCTCCACCTCCTATGGGCTATGGTCTCCTTCCGGGAGGGGCCAACACCTCCAGCAATTTTCCCCCTCCAGGTAGCATGTATCCAGGATACGGCATGCCTCATCCCTTTGCCCAACCTCCTTCTTACCTCAATGTTACCCAACCTAACCATTATCCTTATCCACAGCCTGGTGCCCTAGCTCCTCCAGCATTTGTACCTCGACCTCCCTTGCCTTCTCAACCCCTGCAACAGCAACTACCATCCCCTCCAGGGCAAGTATTTGCACAGCAGGGCGCGACTAATCCTCCTTCTTTTCAAAGGAAGAGGAAAGGCAATCAAAACCAATCTGCCCCTGGTACTCGTGGACCTAATCCTCAAGTTGTTGCCTCTAACACTACTAACTAGCAATAGGGCACTCAGCCCAAGTTGGACAGGCCTATTCGTACAAATAAGCCTTATTCGTGTTGCGATGTTTCCGGTCATTACACTCACGGTTGTCCCCTTTTACCACAAATGCGGCAGATGTGGGAGTCTCAAGCCACATTGCGCAGACAGCATGCCTCCCCTAGTGCTCCCCCCAATGTGGCCATTACTCAACCAGCTGTGTTTACCGATCCTTTCCCTCAGCAAGGATTCGTGGCTACCCAACCACCTCACTGACCTGTAGCCCCCCAACCTTCCTCGTCTGGTTCCTATGATTACCAGCTCCTCATGATGAGCTCTAATACACCTATACCTGTCGCCCTTAACCTTCCAACTCGGTCTCGTCAATACCCTAAGCCTCCCGCTCTTTATGTCCCCGAGTCACCTTCTTCAGGTTCTACAAAGCCTCTTTCGACATATAATGGTCCCTTGCATATCCCTCAGCCCAAAGTTGAGGTTCATACCAAGATTCCTAAGGGCCCATTATGCTGAAATGCTGCTTCTGGTCGAGCTACTCATTCTTATAGCATAGTAGATGATTTGGCGCAGTCTCCTGCTGCCATTTCAACACTGGAACTCCTCCTGTCATGTCCTTCTCAAAAAAAGGCTCTACTATCCACCATGGACGTTGTAGATCCTGCTAATGACCAATTGATTGTTTTCGACGCCCGTCAATCAGAAAATCCTCCCCTTCCTACTTCTGTAGCTTTCCAAATCCCAATCAAAATCTGGAATGCTCATGTTTCTCGGTGTATTATTGATGAGGGGGCATCCACCTGTGTGATGTCTACTTCGTTTTGGAAACAACTCGGATCTCCTGAGTTGGTCCCTTCCACAATCACCCTTCGTGCGTGGGATGGCCATGCCTCCCAGCCCATTGGCCTATTCCGTAATTGTCCTATCACTCTTGCAGGCAAGACTGTTTACGTTGACGTTGAATTCATCGACGCCCCTCTTGATTATAACATTCTTTTAGGGCATAGCTACACTTATGCCATGTCTGCTGTCCCATCCGCGGTTCACCACAAGATGTTTTTCCCTCATAATGGAAAGATAGTCACCATTGACCAGTTGACATATCATGAGCCAAAATCTCAGACCTCCCCTGAGTTGACCATATCTTCTGTAGCCAATAAGAAAATTGTCAATTCTTTGACCAGTGTCTCTCCTGGCATCTACAAAGACTCCTCCTTGCTTGGAACATTCCCTAGTCTTCCTCCTCCTCCTGTCTCTAATCCCAGCTTAGCGAATGTTTGCATGATGCAATCGTCTTGGGCTAACCTTAAGCAGCCCACTTCGGCTAGTCAGAAACCTCAACCTCAACCTCGCCTGCCGCAACCTGCTCCTAGCCCTTCGCCTCAGCCAGCCAGACCTCTTCCTTCTGGCCCTTCTCCTACAACTGGTAGTCATGAGCCCCTCTATCCTCCTGGGTCGGTTCCACCAAGTCTCAACCATCTTGGAGCTGTCCCTCTTGGCCCTTACCCTGCTAGTCAGATACCTTTCCTTGCTCCCGCTCCCGGAGTTTATTTGGTCCCCATCATGGCCACCCTCTCCCTCCCCAATTTGACCTTGGGTATACCCATATGGTACCTTGATCCTCCAACCGCCACCCTGCCTAGTCACCCCAAACCTTACCTTGCTTTGACACCGGTTCAACTGGTTCCCCTAGCTTCTTCCATTGCTATAGTGCCACCAGCACCTCAATAGGACCCTTCTCCTGTTGTGACAGCTCCGGGAAAGAAAGGAAAAGCTCGCAAGGGGGCATCCAAAGACAAGTCTACCTCGACTAACCCTACCCCTCCTCCGCCTACAAAGCCTTGCACTTTGTGTGATGTCATCATTCATGCCACCCATACCTGCCCCGAGTTGCCCCGTATTAAACCCATGGTTGAAGTCGCATTCCTTGAGTCTACGGTCCCTGAAACCTCTATTTCTTCCTCGACCGCATCCAAGAACCCAAAGACTATTCACACCAACAAACCCTGTGCTATGTGTGGTGTCCATGGCCATTATTCCCACCATTGTCCCCATCTGACGCATTACCGCGCCTCTTTCGAGGTAGTTCGAGAGTACGAGATTGAACATAATCAATCCGCCTCTCCCATACTTGCGCAGTATGCTTCAGGTCAGCTTGAGGATTTACCTGCTCCCATGGACATTCCCCCTCCCGATGTCGAGATGACAGAGCCTGCTGCCACCATTTTCTACCTATCATCATCCATGAGACCTTCGGTGGAAGCCCCCTTGGAGACTTCCCCTGATTTTTCGCTCGGCCCCCCTTCAGCAATCACCCTGGGCTCAACATCGGTAGATCCTTTATCTTCTTACCCTTCTGTCACCCCTTGTGATGATGCACATGTGACCCTCTCTTCTCATGATGATGAGTTAGGTAGCTTCGCCACGTCAGGTGGTCTTTCTTCTACCAGTGACCCCATATTCTATCATGATGATGAAATTATGGAAGGAATCACCTCCCCCAACTTTCTCTATTCCCCCTTACATAGACCCCATGTGTTCGAACCACATACACCATGTGCCCATTACATTGAAACCTAATGTTTGGGTAAGGGGGAACCCATATTTGAGAGACCAGGAGAAGCAATTCTCCACAACTCTCCTAGTGTATCTCGTCGTGTCGACTTTAGTACCATCATTCTTCCACATTTAGAAGAAAATCTAGAGTCCCATATCACTTCATATCACTCTAGGGATGATACCCCTTATCGTTCCTTCATCTCACATCAGCAACCCAGTCTCTTAGACATTGTTGTTGACCAACCTATGGGTTTTCTAGGAGAGCATCAGTTCATTATCTCCAAATCCTCTCTTTGGGATAGTGACACCAGGTATGCCAACCCGGAAATTTAAAGTCCATTTGATTCATATATGCAGTACTAAAAGATATTTGTAATCCTCTATTTCCTTTCTCAAACTGCATAACCATAATGAAAACAAATGGCGCACCACATCATTAAAATGTGTTTAGATCCCCCTTTTTCTAAATCCATTTTGGCATGAACACAACATGCTTGGGGGCACCTATGCCCCTCAACCATAAAAATCCCAGATCTCAGCCAAAAAATAGCACTAAAACCCCCTTTCTCTGACAGGTCATACTTTTCAGGTCATTTCCTGGGACAGGTCACAGTTTTTTGCCCAGTACCTGCTACCCAGGTCGCAGAACAGACCCCAAAAAGTGTGACCTGGCCTATTCATGAGCTCTGGGTACCTGTTAGTTTTTAGTTACTTGATACTTCACCAAGACACATTTTTTCCACGAAGGGTCTATTCACCTCTCCTCCAAACCGAATTTCCTCACTTACAACACTTGTACTTGGGGCATCACATTGCCTCCTTACTTCTCCTTGTTCGTGTCAATTTTTTTCATGAGATACCCCCTTGTACTCATGTGTTTATGGTTCCCCATTTGGATCTTCACTGTGTGGTAGCACCCTTGAGTCACCCTTGTTTAGAGCATCCAAGTTGAGTTATCATCACATTCATGGAGTCTATCCCGAGTCCCTTTGTATCCCATCATAGTCCTCCATCCTTCATTGCTTGGTTCCTCTATCGTGTCGCACATTATGGCCTTCAGCCCCACTTTCCCCTATCCCTCATGATATTGCATTAGTTGCTGCCAAGTCATATATGCCCTCTATGCTCTAACAATGGAAGTCACTCATTCTCTACTCAGTATCCCCCGCTCCATCATCATCCCTTATTGCCTCACCTATGGTGGACCTCCTTTTGTCGACATCAGCTCATTCATTCCAGAAGATAGGTCTAGAGGGCGGTGTACCTTGGTTCCAGCTTCCACACTTGTTCGGTGCCTCAGATCAAGAAAAGGGGATTCCTCATTACCCTTTGACTTGATTGCTTCTCCACTCCAGCTCCTTTCAACATGATCAAGATCTGTATACTTGATGGTATAGTGATGCAGCAACAGATATTGGTAATTCTCGGGTGTGAGTGAGATTTCTCAACCCTCATGAGGGGGTGGCCCTGCCAGTAGCCCTCCACATGCCCGGATGACTTATTCATTCCAACCTTTGATGTAACTCTATATATTTGATGATGTCAGCCTTAGCCGCTTGCAGTGCCTCTTTGATTTGCATAAATCAGTTAGATTTTGTGAGCCCTTCCCCGTTTGTAGGGGGAAATTGGGTTGTATTTGTATCTCATGTACTCAGATATTATTGTATAAGTCCTGGCTGTTATCCCAGGCACAACATGTATGTGGGATTCATCATTCTATCTTTTATTTGGCTCGTGTTTATGCCAGCATGTACTTTATAGTTCGGTTCCTTGTTTACTGGACACACTATTGTTTTGTACTTTGTCTCGGTGGGCATAAGTATGCCTCCCCCGCCACCTTTATCACAGGTACCATCTCATAAAAAGATACTTTTTGCACCTGTAAGTCTCGTCTCCTCAGGGTTAGCACATTAGAATTCCTTACATTTCTCTCTCTGACTTCCCTCTTGATGTCTGGTGATTGAGTTCTTACAACGTACTTCGGTCATACGATTTTATCCTAACACTCGCACACTAGGGGGCAATCTGTTACACCATTTTTTGGTCATCTAACCTATTATCATTAGATGGACCCAAGTACACCATGTAAGACCAATTTTACCCTAAGTAAAATTGTTTTCACTATGTAAAATAACTTAATAAAACACATTTATTAAGTTGTTTATGGTCCAAATAGGAAACCCCAAAAGGAAATATTAAACAAATCTTTATTTGTTTGATTTTCCTCATGGAATAATCAATTAAACAATAATTTAATTATTATTCCAAGTTATATTTAACCCAAAACAAGGAAATTAATTAGATAAAGCCTTACTTATCTTATTATTTTCTAGGAATAATTATTTAAATCTTATTTAAATAATATTCCTTGTTAAATATGACTAAATCATTTATAAACAATTAAATAAATAATTATTATTTATTTAATTATCATTCAACCACTTCATTAAAATAATAAATAAATCATTTATTTGTTTATTATTTACAAATAAGGGGATTTGACCCAAGTGAAATACCTTTTCCCTCCAACAAATATAATAAAATATTCCATAAAAGGTGGATCTAGATTTGGTTAATATTATTTTAATCATACACCAAGATCTAGAATGACCCAATATTTTGTTATAAATAGAAGGGTTTTCTCATTCGTTTGTCACCTTTTGTTGCATATTAGATCACTCTGGATCTATACTCTTGGTCTAACTTTGTGCCATTATCATTGTCACATTCTCCATTATTTGTTTTGTGAGCTCCCTTTGAGTTCTATGTTTGTCTGGGTTTTCTACACCAACAAGAGAGAGGAATGCTAGATCTGAAGCGTTGAGGACTTTCAAGAACCCATCCCATTGAGGAGAATTGGAAACACCTTTCTTGTTTTCCTCTCAGGTGCCCTTAATATAAAAAATTCTTTCAAAAATATTGTTCTTTTCTTGTCTATTGGATGCATGGAGCAAAACCTTATTTTCACTGCTTAATTTCTTTTTATGCATAGATCTGGCTTTGTGCAACTTTGTCTTGATCAACTAACTACAGATTTGAAGATATTGGTGGCCATAATGGATGTTAGGGCTATTTTTTATGCGTAGCTAAAGTGATATTTTTTTGACAAAAGATTCATACTAACAATCTCACAACTCAAAGAGAAATTTCTACCTGCAGCAGATCCAAAACCTCTTTGGCTTTGGAGGGCCTTTGGTGAAAAGAGAATATCATTGAGAGATATCATTGGAAGTGCACTTAAACATTTCATGAAATGAAATGTTCTTCATCGATTTGGGGAGGATGGTATTCTATAAAGGGATGATACCATGATTATGCAGTACATCATTCATCATCCACATTGGGATGAGTGGGTGAGAATGATAAGAAATGGGTTGCATGACCACTTGCAGATATATGACATGGGCCAGCAAGCTTGGTTATGTTGGTTGCTCTTGGGAGATTTTTGTCACTACCCAAAGGCTCCTATTTCTTTGATCCATGCCTTGAAAAACACTCATGAAATGAAGAAGGAGGCATGGTCGCGGTGGTTGCTATTGGGTGAGTACAGTTACCACCCAATAGCTCAGGTTTTGCTGATTCATGCCTTGTGTATTAATGATAAAATTTAGCACAAGAAGGCATGTTCATTTTGGTTGAGAGATTTTGGCCATCACGTGACATCTCCAATGTTTTTGTGTTTGATATTGTTTGTAATATGGCATAATACTCTCATGACATGTGATAATGGAGCTTGTCTGTATTGGGCTGATATGACATTACATATGTCCTTCAGTATGTTGTTGTTACTCCATGATTCATGTTTAGTCAATTTAGTGTCCTAAATTGCTAGCATAAATTATCAACCAGGGCTAGTAAATTGATGAAGTGTGATGCACTATATGTGCCTAAGTATCCCTTTTTCTTACTTCGTTGTTTTTAGTGTTTTATTGATGTTTTGGGGTTTTTTATGTTTGATATTTAGTATGCTACTCTATGCTAAAAAGATGTAGTTATATTTATGTCAAAAAGGGAGAAAAGGAAATGTTAATGAATAAATAAAAACAGAGTTTATTTGCAAATTATGTTCCTAACTAGAAAATGATAAAAACAGAGAGTCCTAATCCATGAATATTACAGCTTCTAAATAAACATTCATGAAATGAAAAGTAACTCAAAACACTACAACTTAATCTGATTCATTTAGTTAGAGATTTGTTGGAAGAGCTTGTGAAAAAGATTAATTCTAATGCAATGAGAATCTCCTAAAACATAAAAGAAAAACTGAAACAACTTATAGCATTACAACTAAATCTCATTCATGAGTTAGAGGTTTAATGGAAGAGATTTTGAAATAGATTAATCATAATGTGATAAGGATCTTCTATGAAGCAAAACAATCAATAACTCACAATATTACAGCTTAGTCTCATTCGTGAATTAGAGGTTTATTGGAAAAGCTTTTGAAAGAGACTAACTATATTATAATGAGGAATCTAATCTAAAATTGTGTGAACAAAATATTTCTTATACAGAGATTGACAGTAGGGGATTTTACTGGTTATTTCACCTTTACTAGAAAGGATGAAACCAGAAGCTTCTGGCTCTCTTACTGACTCCGCCTAAAGAAATATAATGTAAACACTAAATAGATCTGGCAAATGAGAATCTTCTTTTTAACTAAATAACAAAAAAATGAAATGCTAATAACTCAAAATATCACAATTGAATCCCATTCATTTAATAGAGATGTATTGGAAGAGCTTGAGAAAGAGACTAACTGCAATATCATGAGGATCCTTTATCTAAGAAAATGACATGAAACATAATGCTAAAAGCTATGATTTCATAAAGCAATCTAAGTAAGGAAATATGACAAAACAGAATTGAAAATGACTTATCTAGAAAACATGCAAAACCTCCTCGAATAGTAGGGGCCCTCTGCTACCAATTTGGTGTAATCCTTAACTCCTTGAATATGTGATCAAAACAACATCAAAGAACTAAACTTCTTTATTGATAAACTCACAAATCTACATCCCATTCCATCTTAAGCTTTGTTACAAAACACTCTCTAATCCTTTCTCTTCTTCTCCTATTTTTCACTACCCTTGATAGGAAAAATCTTCCCCTATTTATACAAAAATATGAGAAGTTATCTCATTAATGAGAGTCCATGAATCTCTTCCTCTATCTCTAGAGTTACAATCAAAATAGGAAATGATAAGACACATGTATTTTTAGAGTTTCAATACAAATAAGAAATGAGACACATATCTTCTTAGAGTTTCAATACAAAAAGGAAATGAGACACATGTCCTCATGATCCCATGATCTTCTCCACTCAAATTCGAATTTGGTTTTGGGAGGCCACATAAAGGTCTTTTAGAAGCTTCCTTTTTACCTACACATGTCACAAAACTCATAACACATATATAGATATATGAAACTATGTTAATTTTCTAGTTTCTAATCATAAATTCACTTTAAATACATAAAATAAATAACTTTGGAAAACAAGGATCGTAACCCATATATTTATGAAAATGGTTACTTGATGTAGGGTTTTAGGTCAAATGGCTATGGAATAAGAGCTGAATGGTTATGACATAATGGAAATATGTATGAATATGGAAAACACTTTTGAGACTCAACAATTCACATGATGGTGTGAAGAGGCAGCAAGAGATCTTGTTGTCATGGGTTTTATTGGGGGACTTTGGCCCTACATACTCCTATAATTTTCATGATAGTGTTGGAGGATGGAAGTAAGAGGCACTCCTACGATGGCTCTTACTTAGAGAGTATGGACACCATAATTGGTATTTTGATGTAGTATGGCAGCAAGGAGCATTGTTGTGTTTGCTACTATTAGGAGAATATGGTTTGACATATTCTTTTACCCATATATCTCTACTTCTTCTTTTGTATAATGTTGGGATGATTCTTAGATCCAACAATGGCAACAGGGCTAAGGATGGAGGCATGAAAAGCCTCTCTTTATTTCATGTAGGATGGGATGGAGGTATACTTTGTGAGTTGGAGCTTTCCTCTTGTGGAAGGAACCATCTATCTTTATGTATATCATGTGTTGTGGAGGATGTTGGACAACTTGTGGTTGTCACTTGGAGCTTCATGGTTGATGAAGGGTATCTAGATACATAGTTAGATATCACTCTAGACATTCTAGAGAGGAAAATTTGATGCTGGGAATACATAACTCATTATAGAAAACGGGGAGAACTTCCTTGTGTGGATGCCATTTGGACGGGGACAAATTGCTCTAGCATCTACTTTTGCAGTTGCTTGAGGACAAGCAACATTTTTCTGGGGAGGAATATAATATTCCCAATTTTTCACATGATATTTGGAATATTATAGTTCTTAATAAACTTAATTAATTAATTAAATAAAAGGGTGGAGGGACCCATAATCCTCAAATATGAATAAACTCCACTTTTTATGTGTTTATGTGGATATTCTAGATCTAGATCTAAAATCATGGAGTAGTGGAGCAGCTCCATTAATGAAGATCATGTCTCATTTATGAGATAGATTATGGAGGATGAAAAAGTCAAATAAGATCATGGATCTTAAATGCAAAATCATGAGGATCTTTGATAAGGTCAACTAAGATCATAGTGCATTCAAAGAAGATCATAAAGAACTTAAGATAAGATAGTGGAGGAAGTGATGCATTTAATGCACACATGATGGAGAGGGTGATCACCCCATGTGAACATGATGGAGGACATGGATAAACAATTCAATCAACCATGGAGACTTATTTCCACATGTACAACATAGTTTTGGATTGGGCTTAGGCTATGGAAGGCTCATATCTATATAATGAAGGTGAAGGCACATTGGAGGGCATGATTTGGATTATTCATTTCTTGATCTCTTTAAATCTATATTTGTCTGAGGAAATTTCTATGCAAGCTTGGGCTGTTTAGCAGAGTTTACAGTGTTGTTTAGCACAAGGTGTTCTAGAGCGGGAATCCCACCTCTTTCTTTGACTAATCTCTAAGGAAGAGGATTGTAATTCATTCATTATCAGGCATTGGTGCCATCTTCAGGAGGTTGTTTCTAGCATTCAGCTAGGAAACCAGTGGAGGATTCATCCTACCAATTTTTTCTTCACATTCAGTCTTCCAGTTGCAGCAGATATATATCTGGCATTCAGGCCATTGGGTTTTACCTCCATCCAGTAGCAGTCCCTTCAAGGATTGCGCAGTCCAGTCCTCTAGATCTATTGGAGGAAAGAAGTTTCCAGTATTTCAACTGGAAATCCTATGAGGGATCATCTCCTCGCATTGAATTTATTTTTTCCATCATTTACGAGATGGTTTGACATATCTAGCAGAAGGCTACTGAGCCTCCCTCTCTGCCAACATAGTTTTCTGAAGCTTTTGTTCATCTAGCAGTTATTTTCAGTGGAGGAGACTGGAGGAGCTAGATCTTAAGCTTTTAGCCCAAGGATCTAGTGAAGGGATCAGCCATTCTTGCATAAATCTAATTGTGCATAATTGCAGCCATCATATCATCAGATCTAAATTTAGATCTACATTCCCAGTAGCATATATGTGAAGCCCTAAGAGGGTGGTTTTCTTATATTAACAGATGTGAGAAACCCTTTCTGGGTTATCTTGGGAATCCATCATAGAGCCCTGATCTATATTTTCAGCATCATCAGAGCTCCCATTGTGCCTAGATATGAATTTCTATCTTTTAGGCAGTTGTAGTCCCAACATTTGCAGCAGGGACAACGCATTTTACCTTCTAGCACTTCAGCAATTATGAAGTCCCTCTTATGGGATCATTGCAGGGTCATTCCAAGCCATCCCTTTGGCTTGAGTGTCTCATATTTTGAGCACTATTGTACTTTATTTTTCACCTCCGATATAATAAAATGGCTTAGTTATTTATGTTCATTCTGATGTGTATATATATTTATTTTTTAGTTTGCTGCAGTTCTTATATTGTGTTTCAATATTACTGCATTCTCCCTTTTGGGGATATTACAGACCTCACCAGTAAAACTCTGAGCAAAAAGCCTCATTTTAACATCCTCTTGATCTACCTCCTCCCTATCTATGAAGTCATTAAACTGGTCTACATGTTCTTCAGCTATAATCTCTTCATCCCGTTGTAGAAATTTATAAAAAAAATAATGTATTTCCAGACTCCCATGATCTAAAAATTAAATCCACTATTAAATACATAATCCTTCTACTCAATTCTTTGCAGAAATTAAATCGCCAATTGCAAAACATATGAAGAAAAATCAAGCACACATAACAAGATGTTTACCAGGAAAGCTTAAAGGTAAAAACCCCATCATATATTATGTATATCATGGAATCATGAAACAATCTCATACAAAGCTCAACTCATAGAGCTCTCAGTACAACATACAATCATCTCACACTGTCATGAAGAAATTTTCATATCTATGCACCAATTTGTTGCCTCCTGGCAACTTGCCTCCACTACGCAATCCCTACTGAAGAAGATCCCTGAGTGAATTTGATCTTGCCTTACCTTGACTGCGAAATCATCATTGGCAACTCCAATGTGTGTGTAGATGCATTCAATGCATCACTATAGTCACAACTGATAGTCAAACACACCCTTTCACCTATCTCTCTAATGGGTCTCTACTGGATCTAACATGCAAGTTGTTAACTGTTGTATTTCTTCAGTTGCAAGTAAGACACTACTTGTGAATTAATTAACTAGTTAATTCACTCATATTTCACTAGTGTATCTTTAGTTACAACTAGCACAACTGAGTTTAACTCACTTAACTGAGTTAAACTAAATAACAACTCCCATAACTACTCTTCCAACTCTGTTACAACTATGTCACACTTAGTTACAACGAAGTCCATAATGCATGAGTCACCAACCAACCTTGGAATGCGTAATTCATTCAGCTAACTATTTTTCCACATCAGTTAATTGAAATCAAGTGCGTCAAGAGAATAATTTATTATTTATGGTCTGATTATCATTAATGGATAATAATAATCGACATGCATTCTATTTTTAGATATGTGATCTATAAATAGACTTCGCCCATGTTCTAAAAATAGAAACTCATCTAAAGATAGAATTTTCTCAACCATTTAGAATCAACATCCTGCTAATTTTACAATATGCTCACCATTCTAAAAATATACATACACATAAAAATAGCTTGCGGGCCCCACCTAGTGAAGGTGCTTAATTTTCACTAGGATCATCATCTTGTTGAATCTCAACACTCCCTCTCAACAAGAAATGGATTACCCTTCACCCTGATCCTGTCTCTATGGTATTCGAATTTTCTCCTAGTGAGCGCCTTCGTCAAAATATCTGCATCCTGATCTTTCATAGGAATGTACTGAAGCAACATGATCTTCCGCTACACACAATCTCTGATACAATGATATTGGATATCTACATGACTAGATATATCATGAAACACAGGATTAATCGAGAGTTTAATGCAACTTTGATTATCACAATGAATCATTGTAGGATCTAAATGAGAACCGAAAAAACCGACCAGGATCTTCCTCATCCTGATAGCCTCACATGCAGCTTGACTTGTTTCCATGTATTCTGCTTCTGCTGAACTAAGTGCCATGGATCTCTGTTTCCTATTGTACCAAGAAATAGTTGTAGATCTGATACTGAAATCCCCTCCTGATGTGCTCTTTCTCTCTGTTGGGTTTCCTCCCCAATCTGCATCCGTGAAGCCATGAAAATTCACTTCATTCGTCTGTCTGTACCATAATCCATACTCAGATGTACCCCTGAGATATCTCAGGACATGCTTTCCCGCCTTCAAAAGAGCTTGGTAGGCTTAACCATCGCTTGACTAAGTTGTTTCACCACATAGCATATGTACAGTCCTGTATTAACTAAATACATGAGCGAACCCACCAACTGGTGATAGATAGTAGCATCCACTACCTCTGCCGATGTAGAATCCTCTTTCCTCCAATATCCTAGAAGAGGAGTATCCATGGGTTTGCAGTCCTCCATATGAAACTGACCAAGTATCTCCCGATCATACTTTACTTGGGACACAACAATTCACCTTCTCGCTGCCATATTTCCAATCCAAGGAAATAATGAAGGAGACCCATATCCTTCATCTCGAACTCCTTTGCAAGCTCCTCCTTGCATGAGTGTATCAACTGCTCATCACCAGTTAGTATTAAATCATCAACATAAAGAACAATGATTAAAATCTTACCCTCCACCAAAATTTGGTATAGGTTTGCATCCGCCTCACTCTTGGTGAAGCCAAGTCCAGTGAAATAGCTATCGATCCGAGTGTACCAAGCACGTGGTGCTTGCTTCAGCCCATACAGCACTCTTTGGAGTCTACACACATGTGACTCACTGTTGAAGATCTCAAATCTTTCAGGCTGCTCAATGTACACTTCTTCCTCAATGATCCCATTAAGGAACGTAGTCTTCACATCCAATTGATGAATGTGCCAACCCATCTATGCTGAGAGAGAAAGGATGGTCCTTATGGAAGAATATCATGTGATAGGAGCAAAGGTTTCTTCATAATCAATCCCCTCGATCTGTGAGAAGCCCCGGGAAAAAAATCTTGCCTTATACTTCTCAACACTCCCATCAGTAGCTTGCTTTACCTTGTAGATCCATCTTGAACCTACCACTGATTTATCAACCAACCTTGGAACAATTTCCCAAGAACTGTTTCTGAAAATGGAGTCACACTCCTCCACCATTGCATCTACCCATGTGGGCTCCTACACTGCTTCCTGAAAAGAAGATGGCTCTGTCGCAATACATTTGCTCATGAGAGCCATGTATCCAATGAATCAGTTAGGATATTGCCTCTGTCTGCACTGTGAAGTAGGGGATCCTACATTTTGTGCCGCATCAAGATTCAGCCTCTCAACTTCTGTGGTATGCCTTCTTCTAGTTCTGATGTTTGTCTCTACGTGAGTGGACTCCTCCACTCCATGATCTTCCTATTATGGCTGATCCACATCTGGAGGCTCATCTTTGGGAACAAGCAGTTCCTCCTCTCCATGAAAGTCTAGCTCCCTCTCAAGCATAGCTCATGCAACACCCGTGATCGTTCTGTTCTTCCTCTCTGCGACCCCATTTTTCTGTGGGTTTCGAGGTGCTATGAGTTCTCTTCTAATTCCTTCTTTGCTACAGAAGTCTTTGAATTCGTTTGAGATATATTCACCACCATTATCGCTCCGCAGAGCCTTCACTTGCTTCCCTGACTCCTTCTCCACCAATGCCTTAAATTCATTGAACTTTGAGAGTGTTTGATCTCTCTTCTGCATGATTAATATCCAACATCTATGAGAATAGTCATCAACAAAAATAACATAATACCTGTGTTTTGTTGTTGAAGCAACTGAGAATGGTCCACACACGTCTGTGTGAATTCTCTCCAAGATCACCGAAGCACGGTTCTCCTTTTCATGAAAGGTGGTCTTCACAAACTTACCCATATTATATTCCTTGCACTGATCTATCTACGCAAGTGTACCCTTGGGAAGTCCAGTATAAATCTGCTACAAAATCTTCAAGGTGCCATGGTGAAGATGGCCCAATATCATGTGCCATAATTCGCCTCATCTTGTCTCACCACTTCTTCTTCTTTGCCCACCATTGCAGTGCAGCCATCTACCTCCATCTTGTATAGATTCTTGACTTGAATCCCCATCTTCTTGGTTTGACCCATTTTTTTATGTTGTAGGAAATCTTTTCCATCGTGAAAACAACGTCATAACCTTTGTCCTCCAACATCACGACTGAGACCAAGTTATTCTTTAGACCTGGAACATCCATAATATATTTCAATAGAAATGGTTTACCTGACTCCCTCTCAAAGGTAATGGTACCAATTTCGGTCGCACTGTATCATCCATGGTCACCCATCTGTATATCAATTTGGAGATCTCTCTCCTCCAAGTTGCTGAACAACTCCATATCTCCCATCATGTGGAAGGAAGCACCACTATCAAGATACCACACCGATCCCATTGCAATTTAAACCAAGCATGAAATCAAGGAGAAATCAAGTTAAAATTGCAAGGCAAGGGCCTCACCAGCTGCAGCTCTAGAAACCTTCTTGTTCTTCTTTTTCTGTGGGCAGTTAGTGGTGAGATGCCCATGTTCGTGACAATGAAAACACTTCACCTTGGAAAAATATAGCTTCTTGAATTTAGCCTCAGATTTTAGATGGGATTTCTTCCCCTTCCCTTTCCTCGATTTGGAAGCCAAAGCACAATCCTCCTCATCATCATGTTTTGATGAAGAGCCATCCATGGTACTCCACCTTATCTCCTCCTGCACTAGATCCAGCCAAAGTTGTTCCGAATTCGGTAGTTTCTCCCACCCATTAACAGAGTCTTGATAACCGTGCCAACTCTTAGGAAGTCCAGGGAGAGCCAATCTCACCAAGTCATCATCAACAACTAAAATTCCCACACTCCCCAACTCATCCTTACATCTGAAAAACTTCGTGAGATACTTTGGAATACTGTCGCCCTTCTCCATTTTCATTTTTTTGAGTTTATCTTTCAGCACCAACTTCCTATGGTCGTTGTTGCTTTGGAAAAGATATGTCAAAGCCTTCCACTTTGAAAATGGAGTGGATTTCCTGTGAAGGCTTGACACAATATGGTCTTTCACACCTTCCAACAGAATTCTTCTTGTCTTCGCTACTTTCTTTTGCCAGGCGTCAAGTAATGCAGCATCCGTCGAAGTGGACTTAGGAACATCACTATCGATGAACTCCTTCAAGCCATTATCTTCAAGCACCACCTCCATCCTGTCCTTCCAGGCTATGTAGTTCGAGCTTCCCTTGAGTGCATACTCCAACCGCAACCCATTGAAATCCATTTCAATGTTTACTCAACTGTCGCACCAAGAAATTCTTGCAGCAAATTCGAATTGTTCCACCAACACTCAGCACCACTTCAATATTACAATCTTCGGTGATTAACACTGCTTTGATACCATTTAGAAATTTATAAACATAATAATGTATTTCTGGACTCCCCTGATCTAAAAATTAAATCCATTGTTAAATACAAAATCCTTCTACTCAATTCTTTGTGGAAATTAAATTGCCAATTGCAAAACATATGAAGAAAAATCAGGCGCACATAACAAGATGTTTTACCGGGAAAGCTTAAAGCTAAAAACCCCAACTATCATATATTATGTATATCATGGAATCATGAAACAATCTCATATAAATCTCAACTCATAGAGCTCTCAGTACAATATACAATTGTCTCTCACTGTCATGCAGAAAATTGCATATCTATTCACCAATTTGCTGCCTCCTCACAGCCTACCTCCATTGTGCAATCCCTGCTGAAGAAGATACCTGAATGAATTCGATCTTGCCTTGCCTTCACTGTGAAATCTTCATTGGAAACTCCAATGTGTGTGTATATGTATTGAATGCATAACTATAGTCACAACTAATAGTCAAACACACCCTTTCACCTATCTCTCCACTGGTTCTCCACTGGATCTAACATGCAAGTAAGACACTGCTTGTGAATTAATTAACTAATTAATTCACTCATCTTTCACTAGTGTATCTTTAGTTACAACTAGCACAACTGAGTTAAACTAAATAACAACTCCCATAACTACTCTTCCAACTCTGTTACAACTATGTCACACTCAGTTACAACGAAGTCCATCATGCATGAGTCACCAACCAACCTTGGAATGTGTAATTCCTTAAGCTAACTGGTATTCCACATCAGTTAACTGAAATCAAGTGCTTCAAGAGAATAAGTAATTCTTTATTTTCTAGTTATCATTAAGAGCTAATAATAATCGACATGCATTCTATCTTTAGATATGCGATTTATAAATAGACTTCGACCATGTTCTAAAAATATAAACTCATCTAAAGATAGAATTTTCTCAACCATCTAGAATCAACATCCTACTAATTTTAGAATATGCTCACCATTCGAAAAATAGGCATACACCTAAAAATAGCCAGCGAGTCCCACCTAGTGAAGGTGCTTAATTTTCACTAGGATCATCATATTGTTGAATCTCAACACACTTCCCCAAGTTTTGATTTTAGCGGAGTATTTTCTTGGAGCATACGTAGCAGGTGGAGCAACAGGTGGAGGTGGAACATTTCCAACCATGATGACAGGGACTGTGGTATTTTTAGGGACAACAATAGTAGAAGCAGAAGTGTTAGGAGGTGGTCTAGTTGGTCTTTGTAGTCCAGTTACAAATGAGCTCCAGTTAGGTAAAGGAAAACCATATTTTTTACTTAACAAGACTTCAAATGGGTCTAATTCCTTCAACTTATCCAAATATTCACTCTCTAACAATAATTCTGATGTGACTGTCCCCTAGAATTCTTCTTTATATTTTTGGGTCACTAAGGTTGAGGTATCAATACCTCTTCTTTGCAGGTCTAAAAAAATCTCAGCCAATTCTTTTTCATTTTCAGACCTAAACAAGACTTCTTGAATTTTATCATCCAACTTTTTATCTTCAAGACTTCTTAAAACCTTAAAGGAAAAATCTGTTGAATGTGATGGAGTACCTGATTTTGAAGAGCTTCCTTGAATTCCTCTGGAAATTTTGTTTGGATTATCCACTATAGTAGGTGGATTAGGATCTGGATTTCTCCTCGTGTATCTCCTTCTCGAAGCCACCTTTAAGCATGAATTTTTGAAATGGAGTCACCAAGGTAGTCGTAGCCTCGAACATATTCTGAGCTCCTGCTACCTCCAAGAGTTCAACTTCACTTTTTGCACAAAAATTTCGGGAAATTAGTCTTTAGACTCCCGTCAGAAGCACCAAAATGTTATAACAAAATTGAACTTGATTGGTTGCTCATCAAATAACTCAGTGTAATTGTTTCAAACCACTTCTAACTGAAGATTAGCCTCTTCAGATTGAGAGGGATATCTCAAGGGGGTTTATGATTTTGAATAATGATAGTACTAGATGGCTAACTTTATAGAAATTTTAACTTGTTTTGAATGATTGTAGGTTGAAAAATGTAGGTTTGCTACCATTGGGCTTATGGAGTCAACAATCAATAGTTTCAGTGACAGTGGTATTTTACATGGAAGCTGAGGTAGATAGAGGTATTTAACAAAGGAAACTTACACATATAACATAGGAAGACACACTCATTTCACCACTAAAGGAATTCAAAGCATAATATATGAATTCTGAGTAAATAGAGATAAAATCTTCTGCAAGTGATAAAACATAAGATAAAGATCAATAAGATATCAAAAACCTCACAAGAATCTCAGGTCTGCAAAGAAGAATGTCATTTTGTATTACTGATAATTGTCAAAAACATACAAGAAACAATTTGGTGCAAATGTTCTCCAACCCTTTACTACTTCGATGTTTGTTAGGCGGATAAATCGTTCTTGCGGACAAGAAAGATCTCCATAGTATCACAAGGATAGCTAGAAACAAACAGGACAAATGTAAACTACTCTCTCTAGATTATATATGACTTAGAATTCTATATGATGGAGGGAGGACCTACCTATGGTCCAATGCTAGTTGAATTCTTCTTTCCATTGCTCCAAACAGTCACATCTCGAGATCTGCAAAAAAAAACATAGAGAAGAATCAAAAGCACCTGCAACATATACTAATTCATAAATCACAAATCTATCTTAATGATCAAGGAATTTAAGAAATAAGTCATTCAAGTAAACATATAAACAACTTATTGAGAAAATAAGATCCAATTGTATTATCTCTTAATAAAAGAAGGATTCTTACAACCACGTTTGCCTTGATGTCATACAGGTCCTTCCGAGGTTTGGAACAAGTGTTTCCCTTTGGTTTGACAAGCCCTTCCACTCTTTGAACCAGCCTAACTACGAGTATGTAATCATTCTCGCAGCTAGAAAGAAGAGTATGTTTCTTCAGCAATTCCCTTCTCTATTGCAAATATTAAGTACAAAGTAAGTACTTAAGTGTATACAAAATTCATAGAGAAGTTTTACATATGTGAGAATGTACCCTTGAGACTAAACCAAAGCTTCAATTTATAGGAGAAGGAAAGTGGTTATAGCTCCAAAATGGAAGGGATAGAGTCCCCTTATCAAGGGATTAAGTTCCAAAATCCAAGGAATAGGTTCCTTTTATGAGGGAATGAATGTTCATGATAATGGAGGGAGTAAGGCTTCAACTGGATAGTGCATTCTAGAAGCTTCCAGCTAGGAGAATATTTGACCAGTTTGGCTTCTAGAATTTACTTTCGCCTTCAAATTACCTTTTACAGGGGTCTACACTTTTAATGAAGAAAACATGCAGTCAGCTCCGCATTTTTGGGAGAAAAAGGATGCGGTGCCGCAAGTAAAGCTAAGGAAAAGTGTGGTACAAGTATTTTTATGATTTTTACAAGATTTTCTCCAAATCCAGGACTTGGTTTAGGAAATTTAGGGCTGTAGACTTCTAAAGGAGCATTATATAGGTTTTGATGAACCCATATAGATAATAAAATGTCATGGTGACAAAATAATGTGTAACAATGTTTTTTTTATAAATCAAAATTCTTTACAATAAGGATGATCTGCCTAGTGGCTAGATCCTCAAATTCTCCTATGACACCTTTCATAACTGAAACCAATAACGTTGCAACAGAAAACTGACAGCTACCTTTTAAAGAAACCAACTCCTAATAGGACTCTAACTCCTATTTATTACATCCTTCTATCCTATTTTTGAAACAGTTACATGATGATTATACAATGATTATCACATGCTTGAAGGCCTCATGACTAAGTTCACCTCCACTTTACATATTGAAAGCATCCCTAGATCTATGGAGCATAACCCTATTGTTTAGGAATGGATGACCTTCATCTTCAACCTTGTTTTGATTGATGACCTATCTTCATGGCACTCCCTATGAATCATAAATATCTGCTAATAAGGTCCTCTAACATGTTGGAGGTCTCCAGCTGGGAAAAATTTCTCTTAAAATACCCAAAATCCTTTAACAATTGCTTTCTACAAAAACAGGACAGTTTTGTAGTGAGTTTTGGTAGCGTGGTAAAAATGGCTTTTCCATCCATCCTCTTCACTTATTTGTTGTTCTATCATGTCAAGACACCTTACCACCATGGATCCCCCTCATTAAAACATTCAAAAACTGACATTAAATGCAAAAAGGCAGCTACAGGTTTTTTCGTAGCGTATTTCTGGCTTCAACCCTGAGATTTTTAAATATTCTTTTTATTAGCCTTCTTTGTTTTCAGATTTTTTCAGATTAGTGAGAAGCTATAAAAAGTGCCAAATATTTTTTGAAAAGAAAATTTGGCACCTTTACCACTGATTCTGGTGTTTTTTTATGAACCTTTCAGAAAATGGGGACTTTATTTCATAGGAGAAATAAATCCACCTTTTAGTGGAAAACATAAATGGATCATGACAGGTACTGATTACTTTACCAAATGGGTGGAAGCCATTCCTACCAGGAGGGAAATAGATGCAGTGGTAATTAAATGTCTGGAAGAGAATATCTTCAAAATATTTGGATGTCCGAAGAAGTAAGTAATTGATAATACTAAAGTGTTTAATACTGCAAAGTTAATTGATTTCTACCATAAACATAATGTAATGTTGTCACATTTTACCACCTGATATCCTTAAGGAAATGGGTTTGCAGAATATTCTAACAAAACTCTGGTAAGAATATTAAAGAAGACAATTGCAGAAAATAAGTAGAATTTGGATTCTTAGCTAAAGTTTGCATTGTGGGAAAACAAAGTAACTACAAAGAGATCTATTGATAGGTCGCCTTTGAATTGGTTTATGGAACAACAACTCTGTTTCCTAGTCAATTAGCAAAGGCAGTAATTGCACGCAAGAAGAGCCTAATGCACTAACTTAGACGATCAATCAACTGGTGGAGTTGAATGAAAATAGGGAGAAGGTGGTTGAACATTTAATCAACTATCAAGAGAAAATGAAGTTCATCTTTGACAAAAAATCCAAAGAGATTTTGTTTCAACCTGGGTATCTAGTTTTAAGATGGGATGTAAGGAGAGAGAATAAAGGAAAACATGGTAATTTTGATCCTCTATGGTTTGGACCATTCAAAATAGCATAATTAAAATCCAATAACACTTTAATTTTGGAGAATTTGTATGGAGAACTACTACAACTTCATGTCAATGGGTAGTACTTGAAACATTATTTCCAGCATTGATCTTCTTTTGTTTTTCCATTGTAAATATCAGCTTGACCATTATAAGTACCCTCTGAGATCTTCATTTTAATGTGCTACGCTATGATACGACTCCATGGTCGAGGTGAAGGAAATAATCTTTGGTTCTTAGTGCTTTGTTCCAAAGCACTATCCCTAGGTGGAGCCAGATGTTGTAGCTCGTTTTCATACTGTATTAATATGTTGAAAAAGAAAAAATATATATATGTTTTTCAAAATAAAAAATAAAAAAATAAAATAAGAAGAAAAGAAAAAGAAAAATGTATTTGTTAGCCTTAGGATTTTTAAAAGTACTAATGGTGGATTAATATTTAGTTAAGTCAAAGTACAACTTAACATTCTTGTTGTGGGCTCGAGTTGAATAGAGTCAAATAAAGAGTTAAATGGTGAACGAATTGTTGAGTGGATTTTATCAGGGATGTCAGGTCTACCCGATGGAGGAAACCCAACAACACAAATTAAATAACATTTATCCACCATTGTGCCTCCGTAATCTAGTCAACCCTGGGAGGGTTGACTTCAGATATACAATGTAGATCAAATATGGGGGCACTATGGGCGGGGTTACACTGTAGCCCTAGTGCTCCTGTATCATGGCAAAAAGCGAGCGTGGTCTAGTCACAACACTCCACGTCACCTCATTCCATTCCATGTCACTCCATTCAACGTCATCCCTGACACCTCCACGTCACATCATATGTCCCGTATATGTCAAATCATTATTAAAATATCGTGTCCCAGTCATTCTCCTGTACAAATTTCAAACTGTCAACATCAACTAAGGTTTCCAGGTATTTATATATAATCCAATTCAACCATTTAAGAATTTTTTAAATGTTTAAAATTTTTTCCTTTTATGGTTCAACCTCTCACATTCCTCTAATGGACACTGAGAGGGATGTTGTCGAATCAATTTTCTCCTTGAACGTCATGGAATTCCGCCAACATATTTTATCTAGTCAAAAGGAGTCCCCCATGTATGTTGTTTTCATAAGGTTTGGTTTGTGATGGGCCTATAAATTAGGCATAATTTAAGGCCCATCTAACCTTTCTTAGGCCCATATACCTCTCTTATGCACATAAAAATATATATTAAATCTCTCCTTCTGCACTTAATAATGTTTTCTTATGCTTTAATATTTTCTTAGGAAGGTTTAAAGGTAATTGGATATTTGTGCCTAATATTGGTTATTTTTGTAGAATATTGTGAGAATATTGGGAATATTATGTAGATTTGGAGAAGGATATGATTTAGGGACTTTCTCCCTGCCACTGGAAGATCAAGAGTGAAGAATAAATGAGCACAATACCAGTAAATTAGGGAGAAATCTTGGAGAGACTCAAGGGGGTTGTCCACCCTCCTTAACTCTCAAAGATAGCCAAAGGATCCTCATGAGATCCCCTTCGGCAATTCAAATTTTATAGGCAGCCAAGAAACTCAACACCAAGTGCACTCAAGCCATACTTCACTTGGAGACAAGTGGACTCATTACCTGTTTTTTAGGAAGTTTTTGATAGTTTCCCTTAAGGATAAATAAAGCTGATCAAGAGCTAATTATGGTCGATTACGGTGGATTCTAGTCAATTCGATGCAGTCCATTCCATTCCATCCCATGCCATTCATTTTCCATTCTGTTAGGCTTTTGTTGTTTAAGACCTTCGGGATGTAATAAGATTGTACGTTTAATGCAATGAGTATTCATATGACTTTTTATTGATCTAGTTCCAGAGAGTTGGGCTCATGGGTTAGGGCCCAACCCATGTGCCTCAGCTTCTCTATTTTTTTCGTTCCTTCCTTTCTGTCAATTAGCTAGTTTGTTTCTTTCAATTAGCTATTTTTGTTTATGTCATTTAGTTAATCTTTCTTATGATAGTTTCACATTGTTTTTTTGAATTGCTGATGTAGGTTTTCATTTTCTTATGAGTAATAGAATAGAGGATAAAACTCTAAAAGTTGTGGATCTACACTTCCCTTCTCATCTCTATCAATAGAGTTGGAGGGTGGTAGAATTTCCCACGGGCCAAAAAACTTGCTTTCTGTTAACTATTTTTATACCACACTCGTCTCTTTTTTTGCATAAGTAGGCAGGGTTGATTGCAAGTACAAGAATATTCGCCCGGAAGAAGTTCATTGACACCTCCCCGCTTCATTTCCCATCTCCCTTCCATCTCTGCTGTTACGCTTCTATTCCCTTCTATTTCACTTATTTCAGCTATCGCACCCTTTTATTCCCAAAAACACTTCAAGAAAACTAAGTCTGCCTTCTATTCCTTCGTTTTCACTTTTTACAGCTATCGCAACCATTTTAATGAAAAAACACTTCAAAACCTTATAGGTTGACCTCTACCCTTTTCTTCTCGAACTTCTCGCTACTGTACTTCGCCTTTTCGCAAATCGGACTTCGCATATTTTCCATTTTCCCTTTAAGACATACCGCTCATTTTTTCCGATTGCGATATTGTTATCGCACTCCGCCCTTGCTCCTCGAACTTCGTACTACTATTCTTCACCTTTTCACAAATCGCACTTCACATCTTTTTCCTTTTTCCTTTTAATACTTACCTCTCTAATCTGCCAATTTCGAGATTGGTATCGCGCTCCACCACCAGTCCCACCACCGTGTCATCCAACTCTTCGCAAATCACATCTTTTTCCTTTTTTATTTTAAGACTTGCTGCTCTCGACGCCGATTGTGATATTGTCTGTACTCTATCACATTTCAAATTTCAATTCTTACCCCATCGCATTTCACACTTCACAGTTTTTATCATATCACATTTCACATTTCGCTCCTTTACCTGAACAACACTTCCGTGATCCCTCAAAATTTGGGATATTGTGAATCGCGATATCACATTTCGCATTTCGCAGTTTTTACCCTATTGCATTTCGCACTTCATAGTTTTTGTCCCATCGCACTTTTCTCGCACTCCTGAACAACGCTTCTGCTATCCCTCAAACTTTGCGATATTGCATATCACACATTGCACTTATGTCCCTCCATCATAGTTCCTCCATCGCACTTCTAAAAGCATTTTGTTCCAAAGGATGTTTGCACTACAAAGTGTTAATAATGTTTAAACCCCCTCTTTCGACCTTTAAGCCTTGTTTCATGTGGTGAGCATTCCATTAGCACTCTTATCCCGTTTTCCTCGAAACTGTAAGCCACACTTTCTCAAGTTTATTTTATCATGAATAGTTGCATGGTTAGAATAATGATAGCATGGTAAATATATTAGAGGATGAGTAGGGTGTGTTTAGCAAATTGGCCTAGCTAGGTGCAACTTATTTTAGTTTCTTTTCATTCATTTCCTTTTTGCAAATTAAATTAGTTTCCTTTCTGCCATTTATTTTCAGCAAGTTACATTAGTTCCCTTTCCATCAATTCCTTTCTGCAATTTAAATTAGTTTCTTTCTTGTCATTTCTTTTCAGCAACTTAGCTTAGTTTCCTTTCTGTCATTTCCCTTTTGCAATTTATTTTAGTTTCATTGAAGTGTGACAGACTTCACCGAGAACCCCTAGAAGTAGCACCCTTTTGTAGAGCGGAAGAGGATGACATGAGTAGAATGCATCTGTTGTGTATATAGCACTTTCACCTCCCATTTTGTATGAACCCCGGGTTGATAAAGTAAAGTAGGGTAGCCCCTAGGCGTTGCAGCACCCTTGGTGCAATACCAGGGCTCACCAATTTTTGGCGTCATTGTTGGGGAGGTGTCTAGTAGATACTTTGATTATGTTTTAGCATTCTTTTCTGCTTTCATTTTTCATGTTGTTTCCAAAATATTGAAAAATACAAAAAAAATCTTATTTTCATACCTCATAGGAGTATGGATACTCAGGATTTTTTTTTTAAATACTTCTCCAATACCAACCCCCCCATTTGACCACGTGGTGCAGTAAGAACCACATCGCCATACAATTTTGAAGGTATAAGAGATGGATGGATATGATGAAAATGAATAAGATCTTATTGGGTTTCCCATTCAAGATATGGACATCAGTGTACATATGAAGAACATCCCTCCTTATTTCCTTCCCAACTTCCATGGTATGAGGACAGAGGATTCGGAAACATTTATCTTTGGATTTGAGATACTTTGTAGGTCTTATGGATACTTATCACACACTCAAAAACTGAGATTCTTTCCTGCAAAATTTAAGGATAGAGCTCTTAAATGGTTCATGAGTCTAGGTACTAATTCAATAAGATCAAGGAATGATATGCAAATGATATTTATAGAAAAAATATAAACATCATGATTTAGAGAAGAAATTTTTAGAATGAACGAAGAAGAAGATGAGAGAATTGATATCTAATAGAGAAGTTCATGTATAATGTTAAGAGGGAAAAATTGCATCATCTAGGATTTGACACACTAAAAACCCTCTTACTTAGAACAATTAGGGATGAGTGGATTGATCTCCTTAATCTGATGAGTAGAGGAGATGTATACCAATTTTCATTTGAAGAAATTTGTGAAACATGCAAGTTCATATCAAGAGGAAGGGAAATATTAAGTAAATCAACATAAACATTGGTAAGGCAAGATGAACTTGGAAATTTTCTCGATAAATTTAAAACAAAAATTCTTAGCAATCTAAGTGAACAAGTAGAAATGTTAAGAATGAAAAGTGAGCAAAAATAAGATGTTGATATTTTTGTTATCCATGTAGAATATTATGCCACTAAGTGTTGTTCATCATTCCCCAGGTTTAAAGAAGTTTACCAAGAAGACAATGGAGCAAGGCAATCACCAAAGAAGCTATGTTATGTAGCTCCAAGGATACCTTGGAAACCTAGTTAACTTGATATGATGCAAGGACCCACTTCACAATTTCAAGCTTATCCACATCCATCTCAAACCAATTGGGACACACTCCCTCCTTGGAAAACTTGGCTATCTCAAACCGAAAACCAATCTTGGCAACATGGTTGGCAAGGTCTTTGTTGGGAAAATCCTCAACATCCTCAATACTTCCCTCAATATCCTCCATACCCAACTCCATGCTATCCTTACCATCCAGCTCCACTACAACCACATCCATCTCATATATCCACCCCCACTCAACTACTTGTACCACCATTTCCAAAGCCACACCATGAAGTATCTCAACCCACTTACAATGCTGAGGTACAAAACTACCAAACATATCCTCTTGATCTAAAGGGTTTTCATATTATTTCAAGAAAGGTATTGAAAAAAAGAGATTTTCTTAATGTCACTGAAGGACAAAATTAAGAAGAAGAAGAAGATCCAAATGAGGAGATCAAAAGATCAAGGGTTGCACTTGATGAAGAGCTGACATAAGAATCAGATGTTGAGAAAGTTTCCTCATGGTTACCAGCATTTCCTCCATGTGTTCAAGAGAACAATCAGCAAAAAGAGGAAGATTTGAATGTCATAATAGAAGAGGACATCCAAGGTGATCCAACTCAGCAACTGGACCAGAGACATCACAAATATATTGACATATGGTTCCAAACAGACATTAAGTTGTAGCAACACACTCTTCTCCAATAGTACTTGATACAATCACAGTCAAAGAAATTCATCTCTCATATTCAAGTACATGTCAGAGCATGTATTCCAAGTGTGCACATGATTTTATCTGTCATCTTGATGTGTACATGGCTTCATTGGAATTATTTCTATACTTGAAAAAGGTTTTTTTTTCAAGTAGAGTAGGAAAGTGAAAAAATAAACAAAAAGAAAAAAAGGGAAAGAATAAAATCTCAGATGAAAACTTGTTTGAGGCATCTGAGATTGGCTCACTGATTGAAAACATCCATGAGGGAGTCATTGGGTTGAAAAATAAAGATAAAATATCCTAGGTGAAAACCTCCTTTGAGACGCTTAGGCAGACTTGCTAGTGCAAAACCTCATTGAGGCAACTAGTAGGCCTTAAAAAGAAAAAATAATAAAATAAAATAAAAGGTGGATCCACCACCTCATTGGCATGCAAAACAGATTTTCTTAAGGCATCTGAGGACCTCCATGAAACACCCACAAGAACAAATGCAAGAATAATATTAGCATGAGGAGCAATGCATGGGCCAAATAAACAGAAAATGAAATAAGCCAACATGCATGAAGAACCATAAGGGAGGGAGCATGAATTGGTTGCTCACAAGATGAAAAAAAAATTCAGTAGGAGGGTGATGATGGGCCTCTAAATTAGACATAAATTAAGGCCCATATAACCTTTCTTAGGCCCATATACCTCTCTTATGCACATAAAAATATATATTAAATCTCTCCTTCTGCACTTAATAATGTTTTCTTATGCTTTAATATTTTCTTAGGAAGGTTTAAAGGTAATTGCATATTTGTGCCTAATATTTGTTATTTTTGTATAATATTGTGAGAATATTGGGAAGATTATGCAGATTTGGAGAAGGAGATGATTTGTGGACTTACTCCTTGCCACTGGAAGATCAAGAGTGAAGAATAAATGAGCACAATACCAAGAAATTAGGGATAAATCTTGGAGATATTCAAAGGGGTTTCCCACCCTCCTTAACTTTCAAAGGCAGCCAAAGGATCCACATGAGATCCCCTCCAGCAATTCGAATTCTAGAGGCAGCCAAGCAACTCAAGACCAAGTGCATTCAAGCCATACTTCACTTAGAGTCAAGTGGACTCATTACCTATTTTTTAGCGATTTGTTGGTAGTTGTCCTTGAGGATAAATAAATTTTATCAAGAGCTAATTATGGTCGATTCTGGTGGATTCTCTTCCATTCGATGCATTCCATTCCATCCCATGCAATTCATTTTCCATTCTATTAGGCTTTTGTTGTTTAAGACCTTCGGGATGTAATAAGATTTTATTTTTAATGCAATGAGTATTTAGATGACTTTTTATTGATCTAGTTCCAGAGAGTTGGGCTTGTGGGTTAAGGCCCAACCCATATGCCTCAGCTTATTTGTTTTTTTCGTTCTTTCCTTTTTGTCAATTAGCTAGTTTTGTTTCTATCAATTATCTATTTTTTTTTTGTCCTTTAGTTAATCTTTCTTTTGATAGTTTCAATTTGTTGTTTTGAATTTTTGTTGTAGGTTTTCATTTGGTTATGAGTAATAGAATAAAGGATAAAACTCTAAAATTTGTGGATCTATACTTCCCTTCTCATATTTTTCAATAGAGCTCGAGGGGGGTAGAATTTCCCACAGGCCAAAGAAATTACTTTCTGTTCACTGTTTTTATAACACACTCATCTATTTTTTTGCATAAGTAGGTAGGGTTGATTGTGTTGAGATTCAACAAGATGATGAGCTTAGTGAAAAGAGTCACCTTCACTAAGTGGGCCCGTAGGCTATTTTTGGCACAAGTCTATTTTTAGACATGGTGATCATATTTCAGAAGTTGCAGGTTGTTATTTGTGGATGGTTGATCAAGTTGGAAAAATATATGAAATTATATCTTTAGAATCTTGGGTGAAGTCTATTTATAGATATTCAATCTAAAAATAGATGCATGTCGATTATTATTAGCTCTTAATAATAATCAGACACTAAACAACAACTTATTCTCTTGGAGCACTTTGCTTGAGTACACAGATGTGGCACATCAGTGGACTGAGGGAATTACGCAATTCCCAAGGGTTTACTGGAGCTAATGCATGGAGGACTCAGTTAGAACTCAAGTGGCAGAGTCATGACACAGTTGGAAGAGTAGTTATGGAGTTGTATTCAGTTTAACTCAGTTAGACTCAGTTGAGCTAGTTGTATCTAGTCTAACTAATTGATACACTAGTGAGAGTGGAGTGAATTAATTAGTTAATTAATTCACAAATAATAACTCATTAATCAATTGAACAATATAGCAGTTAACTACAGTGCATGTCAGTTCCAGTGGAGACCCAGTGGAGAGATAGGTGAAAGGGCAAGATGGACTATCTGTTGTGACTATAGTGATGCATTAATTGCATCACACACACAGTGGAGTTTCCAATGAGGATTGCACAGTCAAGGTAAGAGTAATTCGAATTCATTCAGAGTTATTATTCAGCAGGGATTGCGCAGTGGAGGCAGGCTTGCAGGAGGCAGAGATTGGTGCATGGATTTGCAAGATTGTTCCTGATTAGTGTATGATGATTGTACTATACTGAGAGCTTGATAATATTTGTATGAGGATTGTCATATGATTCCATGATACATAATATATAGTTGGGGTTTTCAGCTTTAGGCTTTCCCGGTGAAAAACAACTGTGTTACGTGCGATTATTTTTATTTATGCTTTACATGTGTGTGCAATTAATTTTCTGCAAAAGATTAACAAGTGGAATGATTCAGTATATTGCATAAAGTTAAATAGTGTGAGATCAAGTGGATCTAGGACATATGCATGCTTAGTGCATATAATTTCTACATGGTATTAGAGCATTTTTGATTGAAGATTGTAATTGTAAAGTGAGTTTGTGCTAGTGGAAAATTTGAATTTGCTACAGAAGATTCTTGGTGCAGAAGTTGAGTATACATTGAAATGGCTTTCAATGGATTGCGATTGGAGTATGCCCTTGATGGGAGCTTGAATTAAATAGCATGGAAGGACAGGATGGAGGTAGTTCTGGAGGATAATGGACTGAAGGAGTTCATCGATAGCGATGTTCCTAAGCTAGGATCTAGCGATGCTGCATTACTTGACGCATGGAAAAAGAAGACAACAAAGACGAGGAGGATTCTGCTGGAAGGTGTGAAGGACCATATTGTGTCTAGCCTTCACAGGAAAGCCACTCCATTATTAATGTGGAAGGCTTTGAAAGAATTTTTCCAAAGCAGAAGTGACCAGAGGAAGTTGGCGCTTAAAGATAAGCTCAGAAAAATAAAAATGGAGAAAGGTGACAGTATTCCAAAATACCTCACGAAGTTTGTCCACTGCAAGGATGAACTAGGAAGTGTTGGGGTTACTGTTGATGATGAAGACTTGGTGAGCTTGGCTCTCCTTGGGCTTTCGAAGAGTTGGCATAGCTACGAAGGCTCTGTCAATGGTCGGAAGAAACTGTCGGTATGGGAGCAACTTTGGTCAGATCTTGTGTAGGAGGAGATAAGGCGGGGTACAACGGATGGATCTTCATCGAAGAATGAAGATGAAGAGAATTGCACTTTGGCTTCCAAATAAAAGAAAGGGAAGGGAAGAAACATCCTTCAAAATCTGATGCTAAAGGCAAGAAGCAGGATTTGTCCAAAGTGAAGTGTTTTCACTGTCACGAACATGGACATTTCACCACTAACTGTCCACAGAAGGAGAAGAAAAAGAAGGTTGCTGGATCTGCAGCTGGAAAGGAATTAGCCTAGAAATTTGAACTTGATTTCTCTTTGATCGCATGCTAGGTTCCAAGCGGTATGGGATCAATGTGGTATCTTGATAGTGGTGTGTCTTTCCATATGACGGGAGACAAAGAGTTGTTTAGTGACTTGGAGGAGAACGACCTCTAGATGCATATAGAGATGGGTGATGATGTATCTGCATAGCAGTAATCGTAGGCATTGGGACCACATCTTGGAGGGAGTCCAAGAATCCATTCTTGTTGAAGAATGTTATGGTGTTCCAGTCCAAGAAGAACTTGGTCTCAGTCGCAATGCTGGAAGACAAGGGTTATGATGTTGTTTTCAGTGAGGAAAAATCTTTCCTTCGACATAGAACAATGGTTCAAACCAAGAAGATAGGGGTTCGAATTAAGAATCTCTACAAGCTGGAGGCAGATTGTTGTGCTGAAATGGTGGGAAAAGTAGAAGAATTGGTGAGCGAGGATGAGGGCGAATTATGGCACAGGAGATTGGGCCATCTTCACCATGGCACTTTGAAGATTTTGCAGCAAATTTCTACTGGAATTCCCAAGGGTACTCTTGCGTATTCGAATCGATGCAATTATGCCCCCCATAGGTAAGTTTGTGAAACCACATTTCGTGAAAGAGAGAACCCGAATAAGATCCCTGATGTGGAATGTGTGTGGACCTTTCTCGGTTGCTTTAACACAGTCAAACAAGGTATTATATTGCTGACTATTCTGCGTGAATGCTGGATCTTCTTCATGCAGAAGAAGAGTGAAACTTTCTCAAAGTTCTGTGAGTTCAAGGCATTGGTGGAGAAGGAGTCGGGGAAGCAAGTGAAAGCTCTACGGAGAGATAATGGTGGTGAATACATCTCGGGCGAATTCAAAGACTTTTGTATAAAAGAATGAATTCAAAGAGAACTCATAGCACCTCATAACCCACAACAGAATGGGGTCACGGAGAGAAAGAACAGAACGATCGTGGGTGCTGCACGAGCGATGTTGCATGACCAGGGCCTATCGATGCACTTGTGGGTGGAAGCATGCAACACTTCGATTTATGTGCAAAACCATTGTATTCATAGAGTTCTTGGCATGAGTACACCTGAAGAAGCTTTTACTGGTAAGAAGCCTGATATTTCTCATTTGAAGATTTTTGGCTCACCTGTTTACATTCATGTGACAAAGGATGCCAGGAAGAAGCTGGAGCCGACTGCAGAAGTTTGGATATTTTTGGGGTATACAGAAACACCCCATAATTATCGTGTGTATTCTCCAGACAGTTAGATGATTGTTGTGCGACAGGATATAAAATTCAATGAGGTGAAAGCTATGAAGTTATTGCTTGAGAGGGAGCTACATTTGCATGCGGAGGAGGAACTTCTTGTTCAAAAGTATGAGCCTCTAGATGTGGATTAATAGGAGAAGTTAAGGTGGAAGAGTCCACTCCTGGGAACCAAGCCACATCGAGAGAAAAGAAGAATAGGTATACCACGAAGTTGGTGAAGCTTGATGCAGCACAGAATGTAGGAGTCCCTACATCACAGTGCAGACAGAGACAATCACCTGACCGTTTTACTGGATACATGGCTCTTATGAGCAAGTGTGTCGTGACAGAGCCATCTTCTTTTGAAGAAGCAGTGCAGGAGCCCACATGGGTAGATGCCATGGTGGAGGAGTATGATTCCATTGTGACGATGTGGAGGAGGGGGGGGTTGACTGGTAGGTGAGAAAATCGATTTGTAGAGATCAAGATGGATCTACGAAAGGTAAACAAACTACGATGGTGTGGTATGAACGTGATTTGTTGTGAGCTACTCACCAGTTGATTTGACTATGAAAAACCTTTGCCTATGTGATGTTCTTCCCGGACCATCCTTGCTCTCTCGGCGCAGATGGGTTGGCACATTCATCAGATGGATGTGAAGACTACTTTCCTCAACGGAGTCATTAAGGAGGAGGTGTACATAGAGCAGCCTGAAGGATTTGAGATCTTCGGCAGCGAGTCGCATTTGTGCAGGCTCAAAAGAGCATTGTATGGGCTGAAACAAGCACCCCATGCTTGGTACACTCGGATCGACAGCTATTTCACTAGACTTGGCTTCACCCAGAGTGAGGCGAATGCACTCCTGTACCAGATTGTGGTGGAGGGTAAGATTTTAATCATTGTACTTTATGTTAATGATTTAATACTAACAGGTGATGAGCAGTTGATACACTCATGCAAGGCAGATCTTGCAAAGGAGTTTGAGATGAAGGATTTGGGCCTCCTTCATTATTTCCTTGGATTGGAAATATGGCACCGGGAAGGTGAACTATTTGTGTCTCAAGGCAAGTATGCCTGTGAGATATTGGAGAAGTTTCACATGAAAGGTTGCAAGCCTATCGACACTCCTCTTCTAGGAAATTGGAAGAAAGAGGATGCTACATTGGCAGAGGTAGTGGATGCCACTGTTTATCGACAGTTGGTGGGTTCGCTCATGTATTTAGTCAATACAAGACCAGACATATGCTATGCGTGAACCATTTTTCACAAGCGATGGTTGCTCTACCAAGCTTTTGGAAGGCAGTAAGCATGTCCTACCGAGATATCTCGTGGGCACATCTGAGTATGGTTTATGGCATAAACAGATTGGGATGAGGTGAAATTGCATGGCTTCATTTGAGCTGCAGACAAGTGTAGCCTAACAGTATTTAAAGAGCACATCAAGAGGGATTTTCGCATCGGATCTACTAGCTTTCTGGTACAAACAGAAACAAAGATCCATGGCACTTAGTTCAAGGAGCGAATACAAGCAAAGCAAGTCAAGCCGCATGCGAGGCTATTTGGATGAGGAAGATTCTAGTTGGTTTGTTCGGTTCACATTTAGATCCCACGGTGATACATTTTGATAATCAGAGTTGCATTAAACTCTCGGTTAATCCTGTGTTTCATGATAGATCTAAACATATTGATATCTGGTATCATCATATCAGAGATTGTGTGTAGCGGAAGATCATGTTGCTTCAGTACATTCCTACGGAGGATTAGGATGCAAATATTATGACGAAGGCGCTCACCAGGAGCAAATTCAAATACCATAGAGGTAGGATCGGGGTGAAGGATAATCCCTATCTTGTTGAGAGGGAGTGTTGAGATTCAACAAGATGATGAGCTTAGTGAAAAGAGTTTCCTTCACTAAGTGGGCCAGCAGGTTATTTTTGGCGCAAGTCTATTTTTAGACATGGTGATCATATTTCAGAAGTTGCAAGATGCTATTTGTGGATGATTTATCAAGTTGGAAAAATAGATGAAATTATATTTTTATAATATTGGGTGAAGTCTATTTATAGATCGTCAATCTAAAAATAGATGCATGTCTATTATTATTATCTCTTAATAATAATCAGACACTAAACAACAACTTATTCTCTTGGAGCACTTTGTTTTAGTGAAAATATGTGGCACATCAGTGGACTGAGGGAATTATGCAATTCCCAAGGGTTTACTGGAGCTAATGCTTGGAGGACTTAGTTAGAACTCAAGTGGAAGAGTTATGACACAGTTGGAAGAGTAGTTATGGAGTTGTATTCAGTTTAACTCAGTTAGACTCAGTTGAGCTAGTTGTATCTAGTCTAACTAATTGATACACTAGTGAGAGTGGAGTGAATTAATTAGTTAATTAATTCACAAATAATAACTCATTAATCAACTGAACAATACAACAGTTAACAACAGTGCATGGCAGTTTCAGTGGAGACCCAGTGGAGAGATAGGTGAAAGGGAAAGATGGACCATCTATTGTGACTATAGTGATGCATTGATTGCATCACACACACATTGGAGTTCCCAATGAGGATTGTGCAGTAAAGGTAAGGGTAATTCAAATTCATTCAACTCTATTCTTTAGCAGGGATTGCGCAGTGGAGGCAGGCCAGCTGGAGGCAGAGATCGGTGCATGGATTTGCAAGATTGTTCCTGATTAGTGTATGACAATTGTACTATACTGAGAGCTTGATAAGCTTTGTATGAGGATTTGCATATGATTCCATGATACATAATATATAGTTGGGGTTTTCAGCTTCAGGCTTTCCCGGTTAAAAACAACTGTGTTATGTGTGATTATTTTTATTTATGCTTTACAAGTGTGTGAAATCAATTTTCTGCAAAAGATTAACAAGTGGAATGATTCATTATTTTGCATAAAGTTAAATAGTGTGAGATCAAGTGAATCTAGGATATATACATGCTTAGTGCATATAATTTCTACATATTGCAGGTACAAGAATATTCGCTTAGAATAATTTCATTGACACCTCCCCGCTTCATTTCCCATATCCCTTCCATCTCTGTTGTTACGCTTCTATTCCCTTATATTTCACTTATTGTAGTTTTCGCACCCTTTTATTCCTAAAAACACTTCAAGATGACTATGTTTGCCTTCTATTCCTTTGTTTTCACGTTTTACGGCTATCACGACCATTTTAACAAAAAAACACTTCAAAAGCTTATAGGTTGACCTCCTCCCCATTAGGGGAATTTTGAGGTCTAAAATGGGCCTCCTAAATAAATAATAAAATAATAGCTAAACCAATAAAATAATATTTATGAATTTGCATTTCAATTTTTGCACCACAATCCATGTAACCATAGTTAAATTCAATTCAAAAGTTGTACCAAAATAAAATTAATAAAAAAATTGTATTGATGTGACTATAATAAGATTGAGTTTTTCAAGAAAAAATCATTGTCATTGAACAACTAATGAATTTTTCCTTTGTACTTAAATAACTTAAAATAAAATATGGTTTTTTTTCGAATCAACCATGATCAGTGTTTTCCGAGGTGGATTTTCCATTTGGCTTTAACCCTGGATAGAATGGAGGTTGCGGTTTTCTTTGTTTTTCTCACCTCGCGACGGGGTTTTCACTTTGGATCTTCCGCGGTTTTCCTTTTCCAGAGGTGTTGGGCTAGGGTTTGGTTTTAACCACAGAGATGGGGCTCGATCGCGACTATGTGGATGTAGAGCCAGTGCCGGAAGATTTACTCACTGTCTGGGGTCATGAAGTTTCAGCCCAGAACCTCGAACATTTTTTTCCCAAGTTGCCTAGGAAGCCTGCCCCTCCAAACTCAGAAGAAGGTGCAGTTTCCCTTCCCTCTAGATCTGCACTCCCGGACTCATCTGGCGTTCTGAAGGCTGACCTCGTTTCTCTCTCTTGCAGAGGTGGTCTTCCCAGGGGTGATGGCCCCGTTAACGACCGCCTTTGGGTTCATGGGTCTTCCTCCCTCTTCTCGGGGCCAGATCCCTCAGTCTTCCCTCCTCTCACCGGAGGCTTAGAAGACGTGGTGGCAAGATGCGGCTTGCATGCGCAGAAAGGGCTTTTAACTGAAAAAGATAAAGGTTGGAGAAGGCCTGTCACCGGAGCAGGGGTTCCTAAGGCAACTGGATGTGGAAATAGGGCCTCGATTCAGAGCCACAAGCTGTTTTCAATTCCTAGCTGCTCGGCAGTCATCTCTGCTTAGGTGAACGGGGCTCAGCCTCAGAAAGTCTCTCAAGATGGAGGTACTGGCCATGGTTCCAGATTTGAAAGCCATCCGAAGCTTCTTGAGGTAGGAATAGAGGCGAGCCACCCGGAGGATCTAGAACATGGGGTTGTCACAGTCCCTGAGAAGGGTCAGCCTGTCAAGGAACCTTTGGTTGAGGGGGTGGCGAGTCGTGATAATTGTGATAATTGTGATCTCGATGAGAGGAGCCAGGAGCGGCTCGGTGTAGAGGCTTCAGATGGCCGACCGACCAAAGAGCTGGGGGTGGACGATGTGCAGGTGAAGGTAGTGGGAGGAAAGCACAAAAAGTAGAATCCTATCAGAAATAAGGAGCCTCGCCATTGCTGCACCCTTGGAGTAGATATCCTCATAGAAGAAGCAATGGAAGCATCAGAGTTGAGGCTTTTAGGCAAAGTGCGTGGAAGGAAATACTCTGCCAATTACATTCGAGACTGGGTTCATTCAGAATGGGCACATGTGCCAGGCAAACAAGTAGAGATCAAAGTCCTAGACAGAGGGTGGTTTACGCTGTGCTTTTCCCAAAAGGACCATTCAAACTGGGTCCTCGATAGGAACTGGTGTTTCAGCAAGCGCCCAGTCCTTCTACGTAGATGGACTCCCATGTTCGACGCCCAGATTGAAAAGATGAACGAATCTCCTGTTTGGGTCAAACTATCAGGGCTCCCTCTCTAGTTTTGGGTTGATTTGGTCTTCACCTCCATTGGAAACACTCTGGGTAAGTTTCTGGATGTTGACAGGTCCTTTGTTCAAACAAACGATCTCAGTGTGGCTCGGATCCTTGTAAGCCTCAACCCTAGGGAAGGGCTCGCAGATGCTATGACTTTAACGTACAGAGAGTTGGAATTCCTGCAAAAGTTGGATTATGAGAACCTGCCTTTTTACTACCACAGATGCCACAAATACGGACATCTGGCTAAAGAATGCCCTCTGGGTCATCGCCGCAGAAGGAATCCATTCAAACTTTCTAGAAAGCCAATGGTTTATCCAGCTCCTAACCCAAGCACGGATGCTCCGAAGGAACCCATGGAGGAGGACCTAGAGGCCGATGTGGAGATTGTGACTTCCAGTGACCCTTTACAGCAGGCTACACCCGACTTGCTCCCTGAGAATGCTCCTGTGCTGACTGCCTCTCAGATTTTTTCTGCACTTGGGACAGCAGGGGCTTCACAGGCGGGTATGCCTCTCTCTCTCCCCTCCTCCCTTTGTTTTTCTGATTTAGCTTCTGTCTCTTTTGTTTCTGAGCCTGGTCCTTCCAGGCAGCTCCAGATGGAGCTCTCCTCCTTAAACTTGAACTCCTTTCCTGTTGACAGTCTGATTGTTTCGGTGCCTCCGCCCTCTAACCTTCCCCCTCCTTCCCAGGTAAAAATTATGGCATCTTGTTGTCCCCTGGAGCCTGCTCCCTCCAGTGTTGCTCCTCCCTACAATCTGAGATCTCTGGCAACTCTTCCTGGGATAGACACAGCTCCCAGTGGTTTAGAGCAGGACCTGGTGCCTATAGGGCCCCGAAAATCGAGAGGTAGAAAATCAAACCTCTCAAAGGCACAACAAAAGGCAAAGATCGACATTGTCGATGGGAAACAAAAATATCTGACTGGGGTGCTTAGAGCAGCACAGCCACCCCCTGGTGTTTTGAAATGATCCTTTTATCCTACAACTATAGAGGGTTAGCTAGTCAACCCAAAAACTAGCTCTGAGGGATTTAATCAAATCTTATAATCTAGATATTCTAATGCTTCAAGAAACTCTTGGTAAAGGGGAGGATATCATTGCTATTCTCTCCAAATTTCTTCCTGGCTGGTGCTTTTAGGCCATCGATGCCAACAGCCGCTCTGGTGGGGTGGTCACCGGCTACAAAGCAGGAAATCTCAGAGAAATTTCTGCTTGGGGGCTTGAAAACTCTCTGGCGCTGGAGCTTTATTCCAGGGATCTTTGTATACCTCTCCTTCTCCTTAATTTTTATGGGCCCTGTCAGGAGAGGGAGCTGTTTTGGTCCTCTTTTTTCCAAAAATCCTTTCTTGCCCACCCAAATCTGATCATTGGTGGTGACCTCAACTTTTCTCTGGGGGTCTCAGAATCTTGGGGAGCCAGCGCCCAAGCTGACCCTCTAACGTACTTCTTCCTCTCCAATATTTCCTCCTCCCACCTGGTTGATCTCACATTCCTTAAATCTAGACCTACGTGGCGAAACAATAGAGTGGGCGATGACTGGGTGGGTAAGAAGCTAGATCGTTTTCTTTTGGGCGAAGATCTTTTCGAAAAGTTATCAATCTTCCGACATTGGGTGGGTGAAGGGGGCCTATTTGACCATTTCCCGATCCTGTTGGAGACAAAAGGAACTCAGAAAAAACCGGGGTCCCCCTTTAAATTAACTCCTCTTGGCTTGCAGATGATTCTTTTATTACTCCTTTTCACTTCACTTGGAGGAGGATTGGGTCAAAAGATGGGGAGGGGCTGAACCGAAGTAAGGCTTTTATGAACAACCTAACATGACTAAAAGCAGCTACCAAGAACTGGGTTATTCAAAATTCACTAAAGGAAGATGAGGATTTGAGGGCTATCAATGCAGAACTTGATCTTCTAGAAGACCCTGAAGGGGGTGGTTATGCCACCTTGGCTTCTCGAGACAGAATTCGGAAGCTCGAAGCAAACTGAAGGAGAATACTTCAGGTGAAGGAGGAAAGTTGGCGTTTAAAGAGCAGGGCTATCTGGCTACAAGTAGGGGATGAAAATACAAAAAAATTTCAACAATATGCTAAAGGAAGGAAAAATCAAAACACCATCTGGGAGATGCCAAAAGAAAATAGGTAAAAGGCTCAGTCTTTTGAAGAGCTTGCCTCTCTAGGGGTTGGCCACTTCAAATATCTTTTCAAAGCCCCAGAAGAAGCCTCCATTGCTGAAGTTATAAGAGTAGCTCAATATTTCCCAAGTTTCATCGATGAAGAAGGTAATGAATGTATGATGTCTCCGGTCTCCAAAGATGAAGTGGAAGCTACCCTTAAGTCGATGCAAAAAGAGAAAAGCCCTGGTCTGGATGGATGGACTGTGGAATTCTTCCTCCACTTTCTTGACTCCCTTGGTGACGATCTGACCGCGGTGGTGGAAGAATCCAGGATCTCAGGGTTGGTCTACCAGCCTCTCAATGCTACCTTCCTGACCCTCATCCCCAAGTCCGAACATCCCTCTTCCTTTAATGATTTCTGCCCCATCTCCTTGTGCACCTGCTTATATAAGGTCATTGCAAAAGTCATTTCCTCCAGGTTGAAACCATTCCTCTCAAAACACATCTCTGTGGAACAATTTGGTTTTTTAGATGGTCATCAAATACATGAGGCTGTTGGGGTGGCCCAGGAAACCCTCCACAGCCTGAAAAAGAGCCGGAAAAAGGGGACCATAATCAAGATTGATCTCTCCAAGGCCTTTGATAGAATCAGCTGGATGTTTTTAAGGGTCCTCCTAACGTACCTTGGTTTCAGGCATGATTTTGTAAAGTGGATTATGGGGTGTATTTCTTCGACCTCGATTGTTGTCCTGATTAATGGTGCTACTTCGGATTTTTTCAATCCTCAAAGGGGTCTATGCCAGGGATGTCCTCTCTCACCTCTGCTATTCCTGCTAGCAGCGGAAGGAATCAGCTTAATGATCAAAGAGGCTAAAAGACAAGGTGAACTGAAAGGGATCGAAGTTGGGCTAAATCTTTGGGTGACCCATCTCCTCTTTGTTGATGATATTCTCTTGTTCTGCGATGGGAGTCGGGAAGACTGCCGCTACCTGAAAAGGATCCTTGATCTCTTCTTAAAAGCCATGGGACTGGTTATAAACGAATAGAAATCCTCCATCACATCCGCAGGGCTCTCGACTTTAGAAGTGAATAGAGCCAAAGAGCTTCTCCCTTTCGAAGCAAAGTCCCTTCAAGACCTATTCAAATATCTCGGATTCTATCTCAAGCCTGATTCTTATAGGGTTCAAGATTGGTCCTGGCTCCTGGCTAAAATTGAGCACAAAATGAATCATTGGAGTTTTAAATGGCTGTCAAGGGCAGGCCGCCTTGTCCTTATGAAATCTATGGTCTTGGCCATCCCAGTCTACTGGGCTAGTCTCTTCTGGGTGCTGAAGTGTATCCTTCTGAAAATTAATAAAATCCGCAACAGTTTCCTATGGGCTGGCCAGAAGAAGGAACATGTCACGCCTTGGGTTGCATGGGATAAAATTTTCAGACCAAAACGATGGGGAGGGTGGGGGATAAAGGATTTGTTTCCCTTTTCTAAATCCTTAGCTACCAAATTAACCTGGAGATTGGTTTTTTCGAAAAATATTTGGACTGTTGTAACCAGAAGAAAGTATATCAACCCAATCACACCATTGGAATGGATTAGACTACCCAAAAAATCATCAAAAAATTCATCTGTGGTTTGGAAAGCCTTGGTGGCTGCTGTTCAGATTATTGAAAAAGGCTTGGCATGGAATGTGGGCGACGGTAGAGCAAGTAAGGCTTGGGAGAGACCCTTGGGTGGGCTGTCCAGACTCTTTTTCCCTTTCACGAGACCTGATTGAAGACCTTAACAGCAAAGGGCTATCCTCTCTCCATCAAATTGCAGACCATGCAAACTCTTCTATCTGGTGACAGGAGTGGTTTTCGGGGGAAACTCTTGGTCTAGATGAAAGATGGCTCCAGGAATGGAGGGCCTTCTGAGCAGGACTACTGAATTCTCACATTCGCATTACCGAAAAGCTAGATGAACTGATATGGGTTCATTCTTAGACTGGTCTTTACTCTCAAAAATCGGGATACGACTGACTTATGTCTCAAAAGGGATGGGAGGAGCCAAGCTGGTGGGCCAAACCACTGTGGAAATTGAAAGGGCCAGCCAAGACCCAACTGTTTTTCTAGTGTGTTCTTCAAATGAAAGTCCCCACATGGGATTTTCTTCAGAAAAGGGGGAAAAATGGACCTGGGTGGTGCCCCTTGTGCAAGGAGAGCGAGGAAACCGCTCAGCATATTTTCCTTTCCTGCTCTTTCTCTAAAAGCCTTTGGAATGAAATGCTAAGATTGACTAACACCCCTTTCAGTTGCGAGGGGGAGGAAATATCTGAGGCCTGGAACTCTTGGTGGCAGTAGGCGCCCAATGAAAAAGTCAGAGCGTTGCCCCTGTTGGTTGTATGGGGAATCTGGCTTGCCAGAAATCACTTGATTTTCAAAGACACCTTTTTTCCTATTTCTAGATTAGCAGCAGAGGGGGTGGCCATTTATGAAAACATCCCATCTCCTTCCACCTCACAGAATATCGGGTCTATTCAGCAAGAAGAAATAAAGGGCTCCATACCCTGGGCTTACTTCGATGGGGCCTCAGATATTAACAAGAGATGCAGAGCTGGCCTGGTTATTCATTTTCCCTCCGAAAAACTCCTCAAAGCATCCATTGGGCTTGGTACCGGAACAAATAATTTTTCTGAGTTAAAAGCTTTGCATCTTCTACTTTGTTGGCTCTCTTTGTGCAATGAGCGTGAGGCTCAGATCTTCGGTGACTCTTTCAACACTATTAAGTGGGCCAATGGCTCACAACATTGCAGGAAATTTCTGTTATCTCCTTTGCTTAATGAGATTATTCATCTTAAAAGTTGGTTTTCTGAGCTCATTATCTGTCATATTTTCAGGGAAAGAAATTCAGAAGCAGACAACCTTTCTAAAAAAGGCTCTGAGCAGGATATGAGCACATGGACAGTAGAAGAGGTGGTTGACGGGGTGGCAAGGCGACTTGCTCCTACAACATTTGCATAACTCTTCTCTTTTTTCTGGTTTCTGTTTTGATGTATATACTGCTGCTATAATTTGAGTTTATGTAAAACTTATTCAGGACTTAGTGTTGTTTTCCTTTCATAGGAGGCCTGAGATCCTACCCACTTTTGAACTTTATACTTCCATATTGCCAGTGCAGTGTCTACTATCTAGCTTTTTTGACATTATGGTTTTCCTATCACTCTGTTTCGGTTGTTTTCCTATTAGGAAGCTGGGAGTTGGGGAAATTACAGGTATCTTGCTGTCCTAAAGAACAGTTTTTGACAGGGCTGTTTGGGGGGAACTTCTGGATTTTTCTACAAACAGCGGTTTTGGGTTTCTCTGAAAACAAGGGAAAGGAAATGCCCAACATATGCTATGTAACCTCTCTATATCAATAGATGGTTCGATTTTTTTCTGTGGAAAAAAACTTAAAATTAAATATAAATATAAATTTATAAATTCTTAATTATTTTATGCTATTAATTAAAATTTATATTATTTAAATTTTATAATAACATGTAATTAATATACTATATAAAAATAATATAATATAATATAATATAAGATAATATAAGATAATATAATAAATGTATAGGGATATGCATTGTTTCTTTCAAGTAATATGAAATGACAATAATATATTTTTATTCAAAAAGTGTGAAATGACATTTATTATGAGTACTTTACTTTGACTTTAAAAGTACTTAGAGCACTACCATGGTTAAACATGTGTTTTTATCCACCATTGAAAATGTGACAAGTAAGTACCTTTAACTCAAGCAATGCCACCTCAACCATTAGGGGTGATGTCATCCCCTAAAATGTGATTGGTTCTCATAAAGTGAATTTTGATTGTACATTTTCTTTAGGAGGCCCATTTGAGACCTCAAAATTCCCCTAATGCTTTTCTTCTCAAAATTCCTGCTACTGTACTTCACCTTTTTGCAAATCGCACTTCGCATATTTTCCATTTTCCCTTTAAGAGTTACCACTCCTTTTTGCCGATTGCAATATTTTTATCACACGCTGCCCTTGCTCCTCAAACTTCCCGCTACCGTACTTCGCCTTTTCGCAAATCGCACTTGGAATATTTTTCCTTTTCCCTTTCAAGACTTACTACTCCTGTCAGCTGATTTCGATATTGGTATCACACTCCGCCACCGTTCCCACCCCCACGTCATCCGACTCATCGCATATCGCAATTCACACCCTCTTGCCTCTTTGCAAATCTCATTTTTTTCCTTTTTTTCTTTTATGACTTACCGCTCCTGGCACCGATTGCGATATTATCTGTACTCCGCCACATCGCAAGTCGCAAATCGCAGTTCTTACCCCGTCGCATTTCACACTTCACAGTTTTTATCCTATCACATTTTGCATTTCTCTCCTTTTCCCTAACAACACTTCCGCAATCCCTCCAACTTTGCGATATTGGGAATTGCGATATCGCATTTCGCATTTTACAGTTTTTACCCTGTTGCATTTCTCACTTCGTAGTTTTTGTCCCATCGCATTTCGCACTTTGCTCCTACTCCCGAACAACGCTTCCACTATCCCTCCAATTTTGCGATATTGCGATTGTGATATTCCATATCTCACTTCCGCCCCTCCATCGCACTTCTAAAACCCTCTTGCTCCAAAGGATTTTTGCGCTATAAAGTTTTAATAAGGTTTAAACTCCCTCTTTCCACCTCTAAGCCTTGTTTCATGTGGTGAACCTTCCATTAGCACTTTTAGCCCGTTTTCCTCGAAACTGCAAGCCACACTTTGTCAAGTTTAGTTTCTCATGAATAGTTGCATTGTTAGAAGCATGAAAGCATGGTAAAAAGATCAGAGGATGAGTAGGGCGTGTTTACCCGATTGGCCTAGCTAGGTGTAACTTAGTTTAGATTCTTTTCAATCATTTCCTTTTTGCATATTAAATTAGTTTCCTTTCTGCCATTTATTTTCAGAAAGTTACATTATTTCCCTTTATGTCAGTTCCTTTCTACAATTTAAATTAGTTTCTTTCATGTCATTTATTTTTAGCAACTTACTTTAGTTTCCTTTTTGCAATTTATTTTAGTTTCATTGAAGTGTGACAGACTTCACTGATAATCCCTAGAAGTAGCACCCTTTCGTAGAGAGGAAGAGGATGACATTAGTATAATGCATCTGCTATGTATATAGCACTGTCACCTCCAAGTTTGTATGAACCCCGGGTTGATAAATTAAATTAGGGCAGCCACTGGGATTTGCAGCACTCTTGGTGCAATACCAGGGCTCACTAGTTTGTTTGTTGCTATAATTCCACAAAACTATGTTTTTCTTGAATTTATCCATTGGTTGGTGTCTTCCATGTATCCCCAGAAGTGTTTTGTTATGAATGCTCTAGGTGAAAACATTTCTAGGTGTCTTATCCTTTAATTCACCAAGATTTGGTGTTTCCATATTCTAATATTTTCACCCCAATTTAACAAGAATACATGTTGGATACCTTTCAGAACTTCTCTAGAAAATATTATTCTCAAATGTCCTTTTATCTAATTCCTATAGGTCGACATTTTTCTTTAGAAAAAATCCAATTTCCTCTTGATACTTTTGTTGAATATGCAAGATCAATTTTACATATAATTTCCAGGGTTTTGGGAAAAGAAGATACCACTATTATAAGCTGAGTCATTTTGGGGATTTTTAGTGTGATATTACAACATGAGATTATTTTAGATATACCAACCTATTAGGAGAAAATTTTCAATTCTCAGTTGTCTTATTAAAATCTCACTAGTTGTTTCAGATTCCCTTCATTGATAACCTATTTATTCCTTTATTTTCATGTGGATAGTTTCACGCATTTGGTTCTAACTATTATGGATGTGAATAAGAGAAAGAAATCCATAGTGGATTGAACAAACATTGAAAGAATTCGGTCCAAGTATGAAGGATTCACCTACTTTACCTCTACTTTTCTATCTGTTGCTTATTCAATCATAAATAGCTATCATGCACCTTGTATTTTTCCAAAAGCCCTGTCTCTTCTTCAGCTGAGTAAAGACTTCAAGGTATAAGATTGGTTTCAATTTTAATATTACAATGAGATTATATTGTATGGAGTTAAGGTTTCCCCTTATAAGCTTCCTACATTTGTGCCCATGAGGTTGTTTTCTCTAGAATTTATCAGACAGAGTTTAAATGTTGATCAAATTAATTTTGAACCATCTAAGAAAGGGAATTTGTTCAAGCTGCCCAAAAAATTTGGGAATTTTATTGTAAACAATAGACAAGCCATGGAAGAGGTGGAAAACATCCTCAAGAGCATGCGGCTGCAACCAAGTGAGAAATGGGCATATGACCCACATCATATCATTTCCAATAAAAGGGTGGAAAACTCATATGCTCCATACATAACCAGACATGGAGAAATTAGCTAATGGAGGTAAGTTAGGAGCATTAGAAAGAATTTAGATTGAAACTCCCCATGCCACAGAGAAAGTTTTAAAGAGGGGCAGTGAAGAGGTAATTTATATTGAAGGAGAAACAATTCATAGTTCAAACAAGCCTATATTATATGAAAAGGAATTTGAACCATTAGCTAGAAGTTCCTCTACTACAACTAGTTTTCAATTGCAGTTGGGAGAAGTGACTTGTACACCCTCCTCCCTTGTGCCTGAAGATTCTTCTCAGAGTTTTGTGCTTGTACATAATTATTTATATGGTCATATTGAAGGAAGAAACAAGAGGATAAGAGGAAGTGTTGCATCCCAATTGGAAACTCAGTCAATTTCAGATTATCATACCATATTGTTATCTGCTATGGATCTAGAAATAAATCAATTAAAAATGTCTTTTTATCATCCTTCTTCTCTCACGGTTTCATCTTTTGCAGGTTTCAAGACATTCATTAATCCCTTTTCCTCACAAAATCAATTTCCACAGGAAAACTGGAGAGTTTATTTACAATTATTTGAGAAAAACATCTTTGGCTACCAGTAAGGCTGAAGCTTTATTGGGAAAGGATGTCAATCAATTGAAGTTGTAGAAAGCCAATCCTGGGGATTTACTCACACAGAATGAAGAATTAAAGAAAAGTATTGTCAAAATTGGTGTAAATCCACAAAAAAGAAATGTTGTTCAAAAAATCTTACAAGGAGAAGAAACTACAATCTAAGTTTTAAGGAAGAAGCTGAAATCTCCTTCTATGGAACATGTGATGGCTCCATAAGTAGCTCAGGTGGAGAATGAGAAGGAAATCTCGAAAAATGATCTATTGCAGAGAAATAATGAAGTAGATACCCTAAAAGAAAGGAATTCCAGTTTACAACAGAAAATAGATACACATGTATGTACTATTTTAGTACAACATGATTCTAATGACTGAGTTGATAAATTGACTAGAGTGATGACATAATTGAATATATTTGAGGATGACATGAAAAATATGTAGAGAAACTTGGATGATACAAAATAAATATTCAAAGCAAAGGAAAAAGAACTGACCATGGCCAAAGAAGTTGCATCAAAATATCACAATGATTACCAGACTGCTTGCAATGAGATCAAGGAGCCAAAGGAAAATGTGAAAGGTAATATGTCTCTGATTCGGGCCAGAGAAATTATTTGAAAATATATAATTCATTCAATGAAAAATATTTGGTATTTTATGTTAATTGTAGCAGTGGAGAAAACCATCATCAAATATTTAGAGGGCATCATTTCTGCAAGAAAGCAGAAGATCATCCAACGAGCACAAATTTACAAAGAAAATAATTGATTTTCTTATTTCCAAGACCTCACAGGAATTAAGAGAAATGCAAGTCGAAGATAGGATACAATTGGTGCTTGAAATAAATAAAATTTTGCTTAAGAATCTATACAAGAAGACTACTGAGACAAAACTTGGAGAGATAAAGGAAGTTGTTATGAAGCTTAACACAAACTTCGATAAGAGAAATAGGGAAATATTTCCCTAATGTTGGGATCAACGAGGAAACCTAATTCTTGAGGATACATATGAAACTTTTTCGGTGGAGGTTAGGAGTAAATTTGGTGCTTCACATGAGAAGAAAATAGTGATGAAAGGAGCAACAATTGTGAATTATCTGCTCAAATATTTCTAGTTGTTATGGTTGATCAAAACAGTTTTCATTAAGAATCCAACTTACAGTAGAAATACCAATTTCAGAATGGCTCACACCATATTTATAAAATTTCCAAGTTCAACTCTTTCAGTATGGAATAAATGCGGAGTTTGGATGGCCCCTACAGCAGCAACAGTAGAAGTAGGGCCTTCTATAAGTGATCCAACACAATAGTCTTATATTACTCAATTAACAAAGTCCACCTGTCATTTTCGTGGAAATTTTCATTCACTTTTGTAAAATAATGTCATGATTATTTTTAAGTTTTATTTTAAAGAAATTCCTTCATAGGACCGAATGGGAAAAGAACAGTTTGAAGCAGTTATGTAGTTTTGACAATTAACAGATTTCTCAACTGTTATTTTTGTATTGATGATATGAAAGAGACACAGAGGAATGAGAAAGGGTTCTAAAAATTTGACATTCAGAAAGAAATATTTTTTCTGTGTAATGATTTTCATGTTCTTGGAGTTTTAATAAAGTTATTTTTTCGACGTGATTCGAAACAAATCTTTGAGTATGATATGTGTTCTTTCGTTGTGAAACATTTTATTTTCCTCTTCCATGGAAAGGAGTAATGAATTATTTGGTTTTTAATGCAACATTTAACTAAGTTCATGGTGCTTGTAAGTGGAATTAAATAACCTTAATGTGCGCTCCTCTTTTTTGTATTCTCAAATTCCATGTCTTTCATATTTCTACTAAAGTTTGAAGCAAGAGATTATGCATTAGAGTAGCCTATAGTGTTGGGAATATGATGCAGAGTGTTGTCCTTGATGGCAACCTATTTGATAAAGTTGATACCAATCTACTTGATGAAGTTTTCATTGATGGAAACCTACTTGATAAATTGCCTATGATAAGAAACCTATGTGTTAAAGATGTAAGAATGATGAATCTCCATCAATGCCAAAAGAGGAGCACTTGAAACAGCAACAAAGAAAAGAGCAAATGAAATATGAAGTTGAGGCAGTTTTAGAAGGGTTAGTTGATTGGAGATCTGGAACGGCAGCAGAGACATCAAAGAAAACAATGGTAAAGGAATTGGCATCTGAAACAATAACTAGGTACAAAGAAAATAAATGTAGCAGAGAAGAACAGAGAAAGAGTGCATCTACAGTTTGAGCTACAAAGAGCAGTATCAGTCAAGGAGTAGGGACAAGCAGTATATTGAAAGTTGTCTAGAGAAAGTATAGGAAGAAAAGGCCATCAAACAGAAAACAGTTCTGCATTCCTTGTGAATTATAGAATTCAGAAGGAACGATAGTTGAGTCCCTGTGGACAAATATGAATCATTGTCCGTAAACCTATGGCAACGAATCAAAATTAAAGATTTAGTGTATAAATTGAAGGAATTAATGGTTGCAGAGATATGATGGTTTTGAATGTAGCAAAGATTATAATTACGATGAATCACAGTACAGTGATCAGCTTGCGGAATCAAGAACTTGAATGTGCAGTTAGAAGCGGAACTGCGAGAGGATAGAGCTCCAAACATGCAATGGATGGTTGATATATTATATACATCATAGAAGAATTCAAGACAGAGTAACATTGTGTTGTGTCAAGGTCGAAAGGCAGCAACCTGAGTAAATAATGTATGTTAAAAGACTCAGAAGAAATTGTGAACAAAGCGTTAAACTTAGCAATGGAACTGTAATAAAAGGCAAAACCTTAAAGCACAACTTAATTATAATAATACATTGAAAAGGCGACGGAACCCTACATGGAAGAGCGGAACCATGACTAAGTGAATAGTGAAAGAGGTTTACGGTTTTCATCGCACCACCTATGCGGAGTGAGCGGTATTTGAGGAGTTGGGAGTGATTCCATAAATCACTCGACACGTGGCAAGGACGACCCACGGAAAACCGCTTTTCACTGTGCACCATCGCGCGTTATAGTTCGACCCAGGATGCCCAGTGATATCGTTGAGCACCGTTGATCTGGGAAGGGGTCATCAGACGGTCATCATTTATTGAAGGTGCGCGAAGATTAACACAGGTACGGCGGACCATCACACGTTAACATTCGGCATCGGAGGTCGAGCAATATGCATATACGACGTTGATATGGAAACTTGCTAATCTAACGGTGATCGGATGTTGGACTTGCGCGAAATTTACTCATGGTACCATGCACATATTGGATTGGCTATTGACTATATTTGTGGGCCCGGGGTCAAAGGTTTACCATATTGTTTGAAAGCGTTAAAATGCGAAGGGTTAACTTTAATCCTAAAGTTCTGTTCAAAGTTGTAAATATATTTATTTATCAATTTCTTCAAATTGATAAATAAATTAAAAAGAAATCAAAGGGGTACGTAAGGGTGGTAAATGAAAATACTGTCAAAGGAATACCATTAGCAATTGAATGGTTTTGACCCAAGGTTTTAAAAAGGCGAAAACTATATAAGGTGATGAGAATCATGAAGAACGTGGGCATGCGAAAGGGTTGATAATAAACGAATCTCTTTTAGAGATATATGTATGAATAAAATCTGATATATCTGAATCTATGGGGCACTGGTGAATATGATGGTAGATCAAGATCTCTAGATCAAATGATGATTAATTCCTGGTTTAATCGACTGATGAAATCATGAAGAACGTATGCATGAGTAAGGGTGATGGATGAATAAATTTCTCTAAGGAATATCTGCACGGACGAACTCTGTTCTTAACTGATAAATATGAAACTACGATGCACTCATGGATATAATGATCTGACGATGATGAATCTCTGGTTTAATTGACTGATGAAATTGTGAAGAACTGGTGCCAGCCTACTGAAGAAAACGAATAAATCTGGTGGCCTGCAATGTATGTTGTGTGGAAGCTATTGGATCCAGTATGAAAATTGATGAAACGTGGTCTGTAGTAGATCTCAGGGTCGAAGCCTTCAGTGAGGGGGTTGTAGCTCCCTTCCAGTGGTAGCTGGTAAATGAGAGCAGGGGGTAGTAGCTCCCTTCCAGGAGACGCTGGTAAACGAGAGCAGGGGGTTGTAGCTCCCTTCTAGGAGAGGCTGGTAAATGAGAGTAGGGGGTTGTAGCTCCCTTCCAGGAGAGGCTGGTAAATGAGAGAAGGTTGTAGCCTTCTGCAGGTGGGTGCCTGCGTGTTGGTATAAGTCTGCATCAGCATAAATTGTGAAAAGTTTTCTTTATAATAAATAATGAAGACTGAGACAACAGCAACAGTGGTTTTCTCCCGAATTGGGTTTCCACCTTAAATACTGGTGTTCATATGTGTTGCTTATGTTTGATGGTTTGTTCTATTATTTCTTACTTCCTATCTGATGAATGAATGATGCAATGATCTAAGAAAATACATAATAAAATCTATGGACATACAAGATGGATGCAGTAATGTAGCATATGGTTTTAAGCAACAAAGGAAAACTAAAAAGTTGTCAACAAAATTTCCAACATCGATCACCCCCCCCACCCCCTCGCATTTTTCCCAACAATTGGCACGTAGCAGTTGAATAACGTGCTTGATCGCTTGAAGGAGATCCGTCACAATGGGAAGGAAGAAAAAGAAGAAGGCTACTCAAAGAAAGGAGATATCTCATAAAACATGTACAACAGAAAATGAAGATAATGAATCAGGTACTAATTTTTGTTCTTGTAATTCACTTCCTTGTGCATGCAATGGTGAAGATAGAGAAAAAGAAAGTGAAAGTAATGATTGGGATAAATTTAAAAGGAAGGAATCTATCTACAAAGATGTGATCTCTAGAATGAATGGAAAAATAGAAATGTATCAAAAACTGTAGGACAAAGTAACCAATCGAAGTGAAAGACTTGAAGCAGAAATCATCTCTCTTAAAGAAGATCTGGAAAAATAAAAAAGGAAGAATAAAGAACTTCTACAATCATTTGAAAAAGAAGGACTTGAAGCATAAATCATCTCTCTCAAAACAGATCTGGAAAAATCAAATAAGAAGAATGAAGAACTCTTACAAACTTTTGAAGAACAAGAAAATGGGTTGAAAGAAGAGATTTTAAAATTGAATGATCAAGTAGAAGAAGGAAGAAGGGTCGAAGAAAGTATGAAGAAGCAATGCCAAAGATTTGAGGTTGAGGTAAATATTTTGAAAGGTAAATTAGAAGAGAAAGATAAACTCTTGAGGTTTCAAGATAGTACTAAGATTCTAGACAATATTCTTAGTAGTCAAAGGTCTCCTTTTGTTAAATTTGGTCTTGGTTTTCATGAAAATGTTAAAGGAGAATCTAGTTCACAAGGAAGTGCTAAATATTCAAAGGATATCAATGCAAAACCAGAAGTATTGAAAGAGACAAAAGGTCAATCGACAATCATCAACTCTCAAAAGGAATCATTCCCTCCTTTTATCAATAATGTTGAATGCTTTAAATGTCAAAATTATGGGCATGTTGCAGCCAATTGCAGAAGCAGATTGTTTCAGTCACAAAAAAACAGATTCTACACAGAAAAGGTAGTCAGGTTTCTTTAAGGGATATTGTTTTTCATGCAGCAAGTATGTTCATAAAGCAGCTGATTGCAATAAAAGAAAGAATAGAAAAACACATTATGATCCCTATGCTTACTTTTCTGGTCACGCAAGATGTTATGCTTGTAACAAGTATGGACATGTAGAAAAATAATTCAGGATGAATAGATCTGAGAAATTGGACAATTTCTAGCACACTATAAGAAATTTCAAGCAAAGCTGGAAAAAGAAGGAGGACCGATCAGAAACGTAGGGAATATTGACTCTACTGCAGTCATCCGCTTCTAAAGCTTACTTCTCATAGTGACTGCAGGAGTGATGTGAGATACATTATAGGAATCAGTAATGTATCATCACAAGGGGAGCAATGAATGATAGTTGTGTTTAATTCTAACAGTGCATCTGATGTGAAGAAGACAGGTACAGGTGACATAAGTTCAGGGGGAGCATTAGCCTTACTGAGAATAATGCATTGTTGGCATTATGATGGTTCTGAAATATGACCTTTCCCTTAAGGTATTTTTGGAGTAGGGCATATAAATGTTACAATAAAAGACTTCAGAAGATTGTTGAATGTATAGATGTTTTTATTGATGAGTCTCCAGTAGCTCCAAAAGAAGAAAAACAAACAACAAATGTAGAAGATGATGATGACATATATCCCTCTACATCAAATAAAGATGATATAGATAGTGAACCCAATGAAGAACCCGAAGATGATTTATCTAAAAAAGCTCCATCTAGATATGTTCAAAAGAATCATCCAGAATCTCAAATTTTGGGAGAAAAGGGATCAGGTGTACAAACAAGAAGGACTCTTGTGGGATCTTCTAGCAATCTAGCATTTCTGTCCACTATTGAACCACACAATGTTAGTCAAACATGCAAAGATGATTGTTGGATTCAAGCCATGAATGAAGAGCTTGATCAAATTGAGAAGAATCACACTTGGGAATTAGTACCAAGACCTCGTGACAAAAATGTCATTGGAACTAAATGGATATTCAAAAACAAGTTAAATGAGAATGGGGATGTTATAAGAAATAAAGCTAGACTTGTTTGCAAAGGGTATTCTCAACAAGAAGGTATAGACTTTGAAGAAACTTTTGCTCCTGTAGCCAGACTTGAAGCCATAAGAATGTTTCTTGCATTTTCAAGCTTCCAACAAATCAAAGTTTATCAAATGGATGTTAAATATGCTTTTCTCAATGGTGATCTAGAAGAAGAAGTTTATATAGAACAACCAGAAGGATTCATTTTGGGAAATGATGAAAAACTTTTTTGTATACTTAAAAAGTCTCTATATGGTCTCAAAAAAGCTCCAAGGGCATGGTACTATCATCTTGACAAATATCTTCATCAACAAGGATTTTCAAAAGGGTCTAATGATAGGAACTTATACACAAAAAATGAAAATGATAAACTATTGATTATGGTTGTATATGTTGATGATATCATTTTTGGAAGTTATGAAGAGTCTATGAGTCAGAGATTTACTTCTGATATGCAGCAAGAATGTGAAATGTCTTTACTTGGGGAACTACCATTCTTTCTTGACTTGCAAATACAACAAACAACAGATGGCATATTCGTATCACAAGCAAAATATCTTAAGAAAATACTGAAAAAGTATGGCATGGAGGAGTGCAAATGATACATGGTTTCCTATGATGAGATTATGGATAAGCCCTAATTGCTTTTTGCTGAAGAAGTCTCTTTTGTTTTCACACGTGGATGAGATGGAAGTCTTATGATTCGGAGATAAGGATAGATCATGCAGAGTTTGATGCTGATGACTTTTGTCATGGTTGAGACCTTCTATATATAGTTCCTACACATGGTACATCATGATTATGAAATAAATATAAATCATGAAGATCTTGGTGATAACAGATCACATGGATGATTACTTGACACAAATTGACTATTGAAGAAGTTGTTCTGGTATGATAATTCCTCTTGAGAAGAATATGTTGATGTGGCAAAGAGCCTAAAGGCTTGGTTACTGATGTACTTATGCTACAACTATTGGATGACACTTGAATACACAGCTATGGTGTTGTTGGGTATCTCTGGTGGTGTTTCTGTTCTCATAATTTTGTTTTACTGTCTAATGTTTTTGATGAAGATGCCTTGATGATTTGATGGTGAAAGTGTTCAAGATGAACAAGATAAGGGGGAGCCTTGGTCTTATGAAAAGGATGCAGTGTTGGCATTCTAATTATTTGTTGTGGTCTGATCTCATTCTTGAGATTCTTTGGTCTTGGTTGTATAAGTTTTAATGTGATGAAAAGGTCATATTGAGACCTATGATGTAAAATTTTAATATTCAGTCATGTAAGGACTTGATCAAATGTGTAAACCCACTTGGTTGGGTACTTGTGTCACATATGTAAATCCACTTGGTTGGATCATTAATGTAAGTTTGAGTCCTTGGTGATAGGAAAGGTCATAGAGTCATGTACTTCATTGAAAAATATGTTTGAAGAATCAACGTGAACTTAGGGGGAGCATGGTAACTTCAATACAAATCAGATCTATAGAGATCTTCTTTCTACAAGAGAAGAAAAACCTTGTTTGGTTTTGACCCGCCCTTTGCCCTTGATGTCAAAGGGGGAGAGTATCATAGTGTTTGAATAATGATCTAATCAATGAATCTATCTGTTGTGGTGATCGAACACCATCATGGTTGCCATCAAGTCCAAAGGGGGAGATTATTGGCAATATGATGCAGAGTGTTGTCCTTGATGGCAACCTACTTGATAAAATTGATACCAATCTACTTGATGAAGTTATCCTTGATGGAAACCTACTTGATAAATTGCCTATGATAAGCAACCTATGTGTTAAAGATGTAAGAATGATGAATCTCCATTAATGCCAAAAGAGGAGCACCTAAAACAACAACAAAGAAAAGAGAAAATGAAATATGAAGCTAAGGTAGTTTTAGAAGGGTTAGTTGATTGGAGATCTGGAACGACAGCAGAGACATCAGAGAAAACAGTGGTAAAGGAATTGGCATCTGAAACAGTAACTAGGTATAGAGAAAAGAAATGTAGCAGAGAAGAACAGAGAAAGAGTGCATCTACAGTTTGAGCTACAAAGAGCAGTATCAGTCAAGGAGCAGGGACAAGAAGTATATTGAAAGTTGTCCAGAGACAGTATAGGAAGAAAAGGCCATCAAACATAAAAAGGTTCTACATTCCTTGTGAATTATAGAATTCAGAAGGAAGGATAGTTGAGTCCCTGTGGACAACTATGAATCATTGTCCGTAAACCTGTGGCACAGAATCGAAATTAAAGATTTAGTGTATAAATTGAAGGAATTAATGGTTGCAGAGATATGATGGTTTTGAATGTAGAAAATATTATAATTATGATGAATCATAGTACAGTGATCAACTTGCAGAATCAAGAACTTGAATGTGCAGTTAGAAGCGGAACTACGACAGGATAGAGCTCTGAACATGCAATGGATGGTTGATATATTATATACATCATATCAGAATTCAAGACAGAGTAACATTGTGTTGTGTCGAGGTCGGAAGGCAGCAACCGAAGTAAATAATGTATGTTAAAAGACTCAGACGAAATTGTGAACAAAGCATTAAACTTAGCAATGGAACTGAAATAAAAGGAAAAACCTTAAAGCACAAATTAATTATAATAATACATTCAAAAGGTGACGGAACCTTGCGTGGAAGAGCGGAACCATGACCAAGTGAACAGTGAAGGCGGTTTACGGTTTTCATCGCACCACCTATGCGGAGTGAGTGGTATTTGAGGAGTTGGGAGCGATTCCATAAATCACTCGACACGTGGCAAGGAGGACCCATGGAAAACCGCTTGTCACTGTGCGCCATCGCGCGTTATAGTTCGACCCAGGATGCCCAGCGATATCATTGAGCACCATTGATCTGGGAAGGGGTCATCGGACGATCATCATTTATTGAAGGTGCACGAAGATTAACACAGGTACGGCAGACCATCGCACGTTAACGTTCAGCATCGGAGGTCGAGCGATATGCATATACGCCGTTGATCTGGAAACTTGCTAAACTAACGGTGATCGGATGTTGGACTTGTGCGAAATTTACTCATGGTACCGTGCGCATATTGGATTGGCTATTGCCTATATTTGTGGGCCCGGGTCAAAGGTTTACCATATGTTTTGAAAGCGTTAAAATGCGAAGGGTTATCTTTAATCATAAATTTCTGTTCAAAGTTGTAAATATATTTATTTATCAATTTATTCAAATTGATAAATAAATTGAAAAGAAATCAAAGAGGTACGTAAGGGTGGTAAATGAAAATATTTTCAAAGGAATACCATTAGAAATTGAATGGTTTTGACCCAAGGTTTTAAAAAGGAGAAAACTATATAAGGTGATGAGAATCATGAAGAACGTGGGCATGTGAAAGGGTTGATAATAAACGAATCTCTTTTAGATATATCTGTATGAATAAACTCTGATATATCTGAATCTATGGGGCACCAGTGAATATGATTGCAGATCAAGATCTCTAGATCAGATGATGATTAATTCCTGGTTTAATCGTCTGACGAAATCATGAAGAACGTATGCATGAGTAAGGGTGATGGATGAATAAATTTCTCTAAGGAATATCTGCACGGACGAACTCTGTTATTAACTGATAAATCTGAAACTACGATGCACTCATGGATATAATGATCTGACAATGATGAATCTCTGGTTTGATTGACTGATGAAATTGTGAAGAACTAGTGCCAGTCTACTAAAGAAAATGAATAAATATGGTGGCCTGCAATGTATGTTGTGTGGAAGCTATTGGATCCAGTATGAAAACTGATGAAATGTGGTCCGCAGTAGATCTCAAGGTCAAAGCCTTCAGTGAGGGGGGTGTAGCTCCCTTCCAGTGGTAGCTGGTAAACGAGAGCAGGGGGTAGTAGCTCCCTTCTAGGAGAAAATTTGTGCGCGAAGCGGGGGGTTGTGGCTCCCTTCCGGGGAGGGGGTTAGTAAAGCGAGAGCGAGGGTTGTAGCTCCCTCCGGGAGGGTGGTAAGCGAGAGAAGGTTGTAGCCTTCGGTGGGTGGGGGCGATGTGAAACAGTATAGAGTACGCACCAGCATAAATTGTGAAAATTTTTCTTTATAATAAATATTGAAGACTGAGACAACAACAGCGGTGGTTTTCTCCCGAATTGGGTTTCCACCTTAAATACTGGTGTTCATATGTGTTGCTTATGTTTGATGGTTTGTTCTGTTATTTCTTACTACCTATCTGATGAATGAATGATGCAATGATCTAAGTAAAGACATAATAAAATCTTTGGACATACAAGATGGATGCAGTAATGTAGCATATGGTTTTAAGCAACAAAGGAAAACTAAAAAGTTGTCAGTCAACTCTAAATATTGATTCACGCCCCCCCCGCCCCCCCCTCAGTATTTTTCCCAACATATAGTTCCATACTTTCATCATCTTTTTCATCACTTTATTACAACCTTTAAAAATATTATTCATTGTCAATGAGGCCACTTTGAAAAGGTGTTACATTACCTGTAAAAATACTTCTGAAATCATTGAAATGGGATAGCAAATGAATTAACATTGTTACCGATGAAATAGGTAACCTGACCTCAAAACGGGAACTCTAGCCCAAAAGGACTCAAAAAACATGAAAAAACACCCCAAAAACAAAAAAGTGTATTCCAGAACGCACTTGGTTTTTTTTTAAGGTCAAATTTCAACATTTTATAAAATTATGCTAAAAACAAAATTGTTTCTTGAAAAAAGGATTGAAAAAACACCCTCAAAACAAAACCAATTGACGCTGGAATAACCAAAAAAAAAAATTGTCATATTTTTGACATTTTTAAAAATAGAAATAACATTTTTTAATTTTTAAAATTCAAACATTAAAAAAAAAATCTAAAATTTAAGAAAAAAAATAAATTTAAAAAATAAAAACATTTTAAAGCTTAGAATTTAAAAATGTATAGGAAAAATAAAATAAAAATAAAAACAAAATAAAAATTTTAATTCAAACATTAAAAAAAAACCTAAAATTTAAGAAAAAAATTAAAAATTAAAAATTAAAGATTAAAATTTCAAAATATATAGAAAAAGAAAGAAAGAAGAAAATAAAAATATTAAATTAAAAAGAAAAACAAGTTAAAAAAATAAAGAAATTATAAAAAATAAAACATAGAAATTAAATTTTAAAAAGAAAAAGAAAATGTTTATTAAATTTTTAAAAAAATTTAAATTTTAAAATAAAAATTTAAATTTAAAGAAATATATTAAATTTTAATAATTTTAAAACTTAAAAAAAAAAACATTATTGAAATTAAAATTAAAAAAATGAAAAATTAATTTAAAAAAAATGAAAAAAAAAATACAATAAAAATATTAAATTTAAAGAAATATATATTAAAAAAACAAATAGATTTTAAAAAATATATTAAATTTAAATTATAAAACATAATATATATATATATATATATATATATATATATATATGAACTTAAATTAAAAATATATATATTAGATTTTATTAAATTAAAAAAAAATGTTAATATTAAAATAACAAATTAAATTTTAAACCCGAATGCGGGTTTTTAAGTTTGATATGATGGGAGTGAATTGGCGGAGCGGCGCGTGGCATGCCCACTTGGCCACCCGTAGTCGGCATTTATGCGCCATTTATGCTCCTCTGAAGCGAGCCCCTCTCGAGGCCGTCACCCTGCGTGGCATTTATGCCGGTGGGGAGGCCAAGATGGCCGGCCTTTTAACTTGCTTCCATTCGGCTCATCGTTCCCATTCTGCAATTTCGTTTCTGGGCTCCTGGTGTGGTCTTGTAACTGTTCGCAGGTCTCCATGCCGATGCTCTTCCGGCCAGTGGCATCCCAGTGCTCTCAGGAAGCAGAATTGTCAAGCAGACGCACTTCTGTGGGTAGGCGATGCCATTTGGGTTGTTGTTTCGATTTACTTCCCAGCTTACATTTCTCACACAGTCCCTTTTGCTCCCTTCTTTCAGTTTCTTCGCCCGATCTCTTAGCTCCTGCCCTCCCTCTGCTGCCTTCTGTCAGCCCAATTCCTTCTCCACGCCACTCTGAAACCATGCCCAGGCTTTAGCATAGACTGCGATGCCATCGCGGCAGCTGCCGAGCCCGTAACACCAGTCGCCGCCACTCTCTCTCCACCAGCTCTCCGTCGTCCTCCTCGAAAAGCCTCCATGGACGCTCCCCCCCTGCGCGTAATCGTCGTGAAAGAGGCTGAGGAAGTCGCTCCACCTCTTCCCCTCAGCCAGGTACTGCTATCTCTAGGCCGCCTCTGGTACCCTGTCCAGCCGTCTCTGCCTCTCTCCATAGCCCCTCCACTGCCATCTTTCATTATCAATGCGATTCCAATCGCCCCCTGGTTATTGCTACTGTCTCGGTGTCTTTCAAAGAAATCCTTGAAGCTCTTTCGGACCCCCCTTCGTCGACGCATTCAGTCAATCTGCAGGCTCCCCCTTCTACTTCGCATGCCCCTCAACTTGCAGGCAAAAGCTCTTCCCACAAAGCTGGGGATTGCAGCTCGAATGTTTATCCGGAAGTTGGATTGCAGGTGGGAGGGCATGATGCTGGCGCAGATGCAATCCAAAGCAGTCCGGGCCACAACGACGAGGATGTTGGATGGTGCAGGATTGAAGAAGAATCGCCCTTGGGAGACTATGGACTCTAGCGTCTCCATCTTGGTCCAAGTAATTCTGCTTAGTCTCTATGATTTTTTTGTTGCTTCTGGTCACTACAGGTTTTGGTATGTCTACGCTAAGGGCCTCTGTCAAAGCAGTGTTAGAAATTCTTTCGGGTCGGTTTCCCCTTATGGGCAACCCAGGTTCTTGTTTAATTTTGGCATGTCAAGGCTGGTTTCCTCTGTCGAGGCAGCGCTCAAACGATATTCGGACCGGTTTCCCCTCGACGGCGGTTCATTTTTTGTTATTTTGGTGACTGAATGCCTCTGAAGGCCATGTACTTGTTGTATATTATGTTTCACTAATAGATTTAAATTTACCTAGAAAAAGAAAAAAAACAAATTAAATTTAAAAAAAAAATATTAAATTTTAATAAATAAATGAATCAACAAACAAATTTTGAAATAAAAATTAAATTTTAAATATAAAGAAAAGAAAAAAAAAAACATTGTTAAAATAAAAAGTTAAAAAACTTTAAAAATCAATTAAAATTGAAAAATTGAAAAAAATAAATTAAAAATATATATATATATATATATATATATATTAAATAAAAAATAAAATAAAAAACAAATTAATTTGAAAATATTAAGTTTAACTTTAAAAAAAAATCTAATTTTAAATACACAATTTTAATTGAAATATAAAAAATATAAAAAAAATTTGTAATTAAAAAAAATAATAAAATAATAAAAATTTTAAAAAATATATTAAATTCAAATAAATAAATAAATATAAAATTTACTAAATTTTAAAAAATTAAATGAAAAAACTAAACATAAAATTTAATAATAAAAAAATAAAATAAAAAAATTTAATAAAAAAATCAATTAAATAAAAAAAAAATACAAAATTTAATAAAAATTATTAACAAAATTTAGAAAAAAAAATTAAAAACAAAAAAATGAATAAAATAAAAAATATATATATGTTAAAACAAATTAAATTTCAAATATAAAAATTAAATTAAAAAAAAATAATTTTAAATTTTTTGAATTAAAAAAAAATCAAGAGTTAATACCTACATATATATATATATATATATATATATATATATATATATATATATATATATATATATATATATATATATTGAAAATTTTAAAAATAAAAATTTTTTATTTTTAGTGATACCAATGATCTCCCGCTAGGTAATGGTAGTGGCCGAATTGACGATTATGGAGTCGACACGAGGTGATCCCAAATCGGCGCTGAAAGCGATTCAGGAAATCGACTTTGAGGCGGTCAGGCTCGACCTCATGAAGGTGATTCGAGAATCGACCTCCGCCGCCCGGTGTGGCTTGCGGTGGCCATTGTAGGCAGTGAAATTTCATGACCCCTGTAGCCAATAGCCGACGCCTCGTATCCTACAATACGAGCCGTGGTAACTACGATCAAAAATTATTGTTTTGTTTATTTATTTTATTTAATATTTTTTTTTAGGCCAAATTTTTTTTTTTTTAATTCAAAAAAATATTTATTTTTTTTTAATTCAATTTTTTTATTTTAAATTTAATTTTTTATTTTTAAGATTAATTATTTTTTAAAATTTAAAATTTATTTATTAAATTTATTAAATATTAATTTAATTTAATTTTTTTTTTTTAATCTTTTAGTTTATTTGGTTTTCATTTTAAAAATTTATAAATTGCTTCATTTAAAAAAAACAGTAAATTTATGGATATTTGTTTTTTAGTTATTTGCACGTGGTTTTTTTCATTTTTTTTTGTTTTTTAATGATAGTTTTTTTTTATTATAATTCTTTTATTTTATTTTTCTTTTTCAATTTTAAATTTTGTTTTGTTTTTTTTTTTTTTTTAATTTGTTTTTTTTTGTTAATTTTAAAATTTGTATTTTTGTTTTCTTCTTCTTATTATTATTATTTTAATTTTAATTTTTAAATTTAATTTTTCCTTTTTTGTATTTTATTTTTTTTATCTAAATTTTAATTTTGTAATTTAAATTATTTTTAAATTTTCTATTTAAATTTTTTTTTTAATTATATGGATTTTTTTAATAACTTAGAAAAAAATGTTTTTGATGTTTTTTTTTTTAAATTTTTTTGTTAATTTTTGTTTTTTTTCTTTAAATCATGTGTTTTTTTTTTCAAATTTTGTCATTTCTTTTGATATAATTTTCGAATATTTTTTTTTTTGTTTTATTTATTTATTTTTGTTTAAATTTTTTATTTTTACGAGTTAATTTTGTTTTTTTTTACATTTTTATTGGTTATATATATATATATATATATATATATATATATATTATCTAAGTTTTGTGTTTTATTACCAACATGAAAATCACCACTCTAAAAAAAAAAGGTTGATGCTGCATCAATACGTTTCAAAATTAGCATGAAAATCACCGCTCTAAAAAAAAAAAAATTGATGCTGCATCAATACATTTCAAAATTAGTATGAAACTCACTAACATTTTAAAACAAATATTCATACTTCATAAATAAAAATATTAGAGTGTCAAAAATGTGCTAAAAAAAAAGAAAGGTGATTCTACATCACCACTTTTCAAAATTGGGTGCTTTTTATGCTACCAAAAAAAATTAGGTAATAGTGTGGTTACCTATTTCATCGGTAACATTGTTAATTCTATTATCTGTTTGAAAATATGGCTTAAGAACTTATCTCTACTCAGCCATAGGTTGTCTCCTAAAGTTACAACATATATGATCACAAATATAACATGTAAAAATCATCACGGAGACAATACAAGAACATTATGAAGAATATCAAAAGATCGTGCACGCACGAGGACACAATTGTTTCTGGTGGAAACCCTTTCAGGAGAAAAAACACCTGCTATTGTTACGCTACTTTGAATATGCATTAATAAATAAGTATTATCTTACATAAAAGTTTCTATCACCCACTAGTAAGGATCTACTATTCCTATGATCAAAATTTTGGCTACCACGAGCTAGGATATCTCTTCTCTCATGGATCTACAAAAAACCATCCCCTGGAAGCCACCATGACCAACAATCCTCACCCAGCTGCCATTAGACTATCGGGGTACCACTGGATGGAGAAAATGCTCCTAATATATTAGTTTTTTGTTTACCACCAGCAAGGAACTATAACTCTTGAAGACTCTCTTGGGTGAATTTTCAAAATATTTCAAACTAGGACCCCTGCCCTTCAAAACAACAATCTTTACACTACAACCATGATAGATCAGCAATAAAATACCTCCAAACAAAAAATATGCTCTCACATCAATTCTTCCACAAGCAATCTAACACCACAAATCTAAATACAGTATATCTGACCCAGAGGAGGTTATTTCTTCTTTTATATGAAACACTGCTACCTACAATCACAAATGCAACAGTCATGCAAACTAACAACTACACAATCCTACTCATCTCTACCATAACATGTTTTGAACCTTGTCTCATCCATCAAGCTCTGATTCAACACATTATGCTTATTGTTTTCCTTTACAACAACCTCTACAACCTCTTTCACTGACTGTAGAATGAACTCTCCCTTCTCATCCATTGAAATTGGCTTCTTCATGCACCCTAATAACTTCTAATATTTACAATTGAATTATGTGTGTTCCCCTCTCTAGAAACTTGACCTTTGAATGTTCATCTACTGTAGGAGCTCTCTCTCATTTTTCTTCACTTACTTATGCTCGCCCTACTCCATCATCCAACCTCATAAATGGTCAATTTGGTCCTCTATTTAACCAATTTGTGCCACCATTTCCAATACTTAATTCATAAATGAATTCACACCTAAATTAATTTTCCAGATGTAGATGAAGTCAATTCAAACTTTCCTTCCATTACCATGGGTTATTACCTTGGTTACAAAAACTGGAAATCACAGGAATGCATGAGGAATGAGGAAAAAAATCACTTACAGGAAGTAATGAAGGCCCTTCCTTTGGGAATAATGTTATTGGGAGGGATGACACTTGTATAATGAAGGAAACCTAAGTTACTAACACTGGTTTTCTTCCAGCAGACCGAGTTACCTTGATTTCAGACCCTTTCTTGCATATGATCAGCTCCAAACTTCCATAACTTGTTCATGCATGTCCTCAATCACCTCCTAAGCCTATAGTACCTCCTTTAACATCTCTAGACCTTGTAAAATATACTCCAACTCTTCTGCAAGCATTAAAGGCACCATCATAAGGCACTAACACTTCTACATCATTCAAGATGGACAAAACTCCGCATGGATCATGAAGGACTAGTTGGCCAACCATTTCTTCATCATAACAATGATTACTCATCTCTGATAGACCATCAAATATATGCATCATGAGAGCCACCATAAGAATGCTGACATCAATGCCAAAAAACAAACACAAAATCATAACATCAATTCCAATACAAAAGTCTTGATAATCATTTCAAAAGACTATACCTTTGATATTCATAGGCCAAAAATGAATGTGGAGGGACTCCAACCCTTATTTATCATGTAACCAAGAAAAAAAAGGAATGGGGAATTTGTTTCATGATCAATGCACAACTTCCCTAAACTTGGAATGAACAAGTTTGAAGGTTCTCATTCAACAAGTTTTATTACCCAAATGGAATACTATTTCTTTCTCCATGGAACTTGGCATGGGAACATTATATTTGGAATCAAAATGTTGGCAATGATATAATAATTCTTATGGATTCTATATTGTTTGGAGCCACCTTTTGAATATCCTTTCTGCTAATTTTGAAAGTGATATTTGATTATTTGGGAAACTAAAAAAATTACACTATAAATGCATAATTATATGTCTTATAACAATCTTTGTTAATTTTCACATAAGGCATGGTATTTGATACCTTTTTCAGGTAATGTCTCATTAGTGGCCCTAGGGAGAAAATCCATGAACACATCATGATGCAACACCCAAATACTTGGATGGAGTCTTGTAAGAGAGATCACGAGTTAAAATGTTGATAAATGCACAAACAAAAATACCATAGTTCACTTCCTCCCCTATATTCTCCTTGAAAACTATCCCCAATCCATCCACCACTTAGTGCCTAAAATTCCAAAATTTTCCTTGAAAGAGATGACATGATTACAAGACTTCGAACTCCATTATTATTGTGATGAGTGGATTTTTCACAGGGCACATGTGAAAAAAAAAAATTCAAATATATTTATCCCCCTAAGATCGCTTAGAGGATATCCCCATCGAAGACACTACTACCCACAATGTCAAGAAGCAACCCATCATCCTCAAGAAGACATAATCTTACATGCTTCGTGTGAGGAAGCTCAAATTTCTATCCATGTTTTATTTAAATTTTTTGGACCCCAAAATCTAAAGTTAATTGATTACATCAAGAACTAAAAAGTGATTGTTTTGATTAACAATGAAAGCACACACAATTTTATCCATCAGAAAGTTCATAAAGAAAAACATTGTTATGTCCATGTCATACCTAAATTTAAAATTATGATATCATGAAATCTGGAGACTAATGTAAAAATGGGTAACTTCAAATAGGAGAGAAACATCTCAAACCTCACGTGTTTTCTATTGAAATGAGTGTTTGTGATCTAGTTCTTAGTGCATAACACTTTGGGACTTGTCAAAATGGATTTCAAGGACATATATATGAGATTCACTAAGGAAGGATAAAAAAACACCTTGTGGGTTACCACCTTTACATGGTGAACTTGATGATGTTATTCCACTATTTATAAGTAGTTAACCACCCAATCTATGTCCTTATAGGAATCCTTTTGCATAAAATAATGAAATAGAAAATATAATCCAAGAAATAGTATATGCTACAGTCTTATGTCACAATGGCATCCCTTATTCCTCACATGTTCTCATGGTATTGCGGAAAGGAGTAAATTCGCACATGTAACCTAATTTTGGGCTCTCAATAAGTTTACCATCAAGGACAAATTTCACATCCCCATTATTGATGATCAATAGGATCAAATTCGTGGAGACAAATTCTTCACTAAAATTGACCTTTGTTTAGTATACTGCCAAATACTAATGAAGGATGTAGACATCCCTAAGATATCTTTCCATAGAATTGAAGGTCATTACAATTTTTTAGTGATAATATTATTAATTTGCAATGATCTATTAACCTTTCCAATGTAATTTTTGTGTTAGTATTATTTAACAATATATTAATTTACAACAAAATGTGGGAGTTCCATATCAAGCATGTTGATATATCCTAGTAATTTTTAAAAGATACCATGTGCTTTACTCTAACCTATAAATTCCATATTCCTCTAAGACCTTTTTCTTGGAATGTGATGCTTCGTGTAGAGAATTTGTTGTGGTATTGATGCAAGAAGGGAATCTCTTGGAATTCACTAATAAGCAGTTGTGTGATCACGATTTAGGAAAACCCACCTATGAGAAAGAGATGATCGTAATCCTTCATGCAATTGAGAATTGGAACAAAATTCTCATTAGGAGGCATTTCCAAATCAAGTTCATCCATCATAGTCTAAAATATTTTCTAAAACAAATATTATCATCACCAAAGCAACATAAGTCGGCCATTGAGGTAGTTTGGTGTGATTATAATTTAATATATAAGAAAGGTGAATAATTTGGTTATTGATTATTTATAAAAGAATATGATGGGGATGGATCTCTCTTTTATTGATCCTTACACATTCCTGAATGATTAGAGAAATATCATCAACAATGGCTTAAAAAAACACTATAATTCAACTCATGCAAAAGCTTCAAGAAAATACCAACCATCCTAAAGACTATAAATGGAAACAAGACACCTTGAAAGCATAAAGGGAATATTAGTGTGGTAAAATATTTCTCCTTAAAATAATGACTCTTATAGGACCTGAATTCTTCTCATACAACATGTCAATTTGTCTTTCTTAATACCTATGAATGATTTAAGCACTCCCTTTGGGAAGGCTTGAAACCAAAAATACATGGTTTTTTAGTAACTTATGACACATGTCAAAGAAACAAGTGTCATATAGTGAAGACAACTAGGGAATTACTGCAACCACTACCAATCCCAACAAATGTTTGGACTAACATATTTATGGATTTCATATTGGGTCTTCCAAAATCTAGTAATAAATCAGTCATCATGGTGGTCATCGACTACCTTTCCAAATATACTCATTTTTTTTGTTTTATCATACCTATTTACACCTTCCTTAGTTTTCTAAGTTTTCATGGATCGAATTTTAAATATACATGGTATGCCTACTTCCATTATATCAAATTGGGATCTCACATTCACTCTTAAATTTTCGTAGGAGTTGTGTAAACTCTAGGGTGCCTAGTTGAATATTATAAATGTGTTTCACCCCCAAATAGATGGGTAAACAAAAGTGATAAATAGGTGCTTAGAAACCTATTTTCAATGATTCGCTTCATGGAAGTAGCACCAACGAACATAGTGGATGCCCCTTGCAAAATTTTGTTATAATACCACTTATCATAGTAATGTTAAAATCACTCTAGTTATCCATGGAAAAAATCCATTGACAATGCCATTGTAATTATATTCACCTCCATAGTTCATGCAGTAGATAGTATTCTGCATAATAGAGAACCATCCTAAGCACATTTAAGTAATGTTGGGTTATGATTAAAAATATAATGATTCAGCAACAAGTTGATTAGAATTACTCCAAGAATTCTTGTATAGAAATGGATTGTGTGTTTCTTCACCTTTAACCATATAATCAAATTTCCCCCATAAATAAAATCCATAAGAAGCTAGCACCAATGTTCTGTGGCTCTTCTACGATCATACATCATATTGGAAAAGTAGCCTAAAAATTGGCTCTTACAACTCACTGAAATATTCATCTAGTCTTGGCATGTATCATGTTTGAAGAAGGTAGTGAGATCGAATTATAGGGTCAAAACTAACCTGCCAAAACTTGATGAATAAGGATCTATTTGGCCCTAGCACAAATCAATACCAGCCACCATAGCATATCAATTGTGTCAATGCACAATTCAAGAATTATTGATCCAATGGAAAGACATGTAAGACAAGATGCCACTTGGGAACTGCCAATCATTTTGTTGTAATTTCATAACTTCCAATCTTGAGGACAATGTTATTTTTGAAGGATAATGCATGTTAGGGTCCTACCCTTACCTCCCTACTTTAGGTTGCTTGGCCATTAGTCAAATCGTGTATGCAACCATATTATTTGAATAAGGATCATTAGATAATAGTGGATAGTTGTTTGATGTAAAGGGATACACTTTATTGAATAAGGTCCATTAGGTAGTTGGTATTTATTAATGTGAAGGCCACAAGTACTTAGGGTTTTGTTATTGATAATCTATTTAAATATTTAGGAGGCTATTGAATATTTTTCAAGTCTTGTTGTATTGGGATATTTTCTCATTGAAAGGTTTCCCCACTGTAAAAGGTAGGTGATCATTACTTTCCTTCATCTAATAATTATTAGTATACGGGTATTTCGATATTTCATCTTATTTTTCTCTCGTATAAGGTTTTCTATATTTATAATATATGTATACATAATTGTGTTTCAAGTCTAATGGTTAAGGAAGACTACAAAGGGAGGAGAAAAGTGATTATATTATATGGAGATATAACACAATAGTGAATCAATACCATTCTATTGTAATATGGCTCCAAGTCCTCTCTTTGCAAGGATCATTTCTCTTAAGTTTCTTTCTATACAATTTCACTTTAAGTGTTCCTCTCAATTCTTCACAATGGAATTGAGCAAGTAGAGAAAATGGTGCAAATTAGGCATTCCTTTGTACCAAACGAAGATAATAATGATATCACAAGTTCAATTCAATGCCAAACAAAAAATCAAACATATATGAGAATACTAGGTCCAATTCTAATTATGTCCAAATTCAACATCAAGTCCCTTAACCTTATTTTGAGGAGGCCTTTTCATGGGCTTCTTGTTACTTCTGTGGTTTTCTCATTAGTGAAATTTTGAGGTCTAAATTAGACCTCCTAATGAATAATTATAAATAATAGTGAAAATAATAAAATAAGACTAGATTACGTCATCAAGTTTGGGAAGGAAATAAAAAATAAAAAAATTCAACTTGTATTTTGAAATTATCTCCATAAGATTTTTCTGAAATTTCGAGCAGGAGCATTCGTTGGATGCATAATTTAATTTTTCATCAAAGGAGTACCCATGTTGCATAATTTTCATGAACCCTACCACACGAAAAATGTGAAATACATGAAAAAATGTGATTGCAATCATGTTTTTTCATGTATTTCACATTTTTCATGTAGTAGGGTCCATCAAAATTATGCAACATGCATAGTCGATGGATGAAAAAAAAAAATTTCATCCAATGAGTGCTCCCGCTCGAAATTTGAGTAAAATCGTAGGGAGATAAGTTGAAAATACAAGTCAAAAAGTACTTTTTTATTTGTTTTTATCTTTTTACCTTTTTACTCTAAAAATGGTGAATCACTCCCATAGTTGACATCATCATATTGAATCTTATTGGTTCTTATAAAGTTGATTTTGTTGTACATTTTTATTTTGAGACCCTTTTTTTACCTCAAAACTTCTCTAATGTATGAAGAATAGCCTCATGTTAGAAATTTTCCTAAAATAATTGTGCTCTAGTTGCACCACATGAGGTCAATATTGCCCAAATCAAATTAGAAAAACACAATGGTCATGATTAACCTTGAAAGTAGGGGCAACACTTAAAATAACCTAATAAGAGTGTTATTAACACTAGTGTAAGATATTAAGCACAAGCATAAAATCTAGTTGTGACAAAATACTATACTAGCAATTGCAATACAATAATAAAAAATAGAGGATGAATTAAAACTTAAATAAGCTAAGTAGTTGAAAGGCCAATTCCAATTCACTTGTATTACATTGCTTGACATGAATAAGAGGACTAATGTACACTAAGTATGATTCCATGTGCATGCACAACTAGTAAAAAAGAAAATCTCCCTTAATACCAAGTAACTAGGCCAAAAATGGAGTTGGGATCTAAGATAAAGTTAAACAAAATTAATTAAAGATGCGATGAGGCACAAGTAAGTGATAACTAAAGAATCAAATCACACACTCCACTACTGACTCTAGATATATAAAGAAACCCCAAAAAAGACAAACTCAAAAGACAGTTTCTTATGATAAAGAGATAAGTGAATAGAGTTTTGGATAAGATTTGTCTAAAAAAATAAGAAGGAAGTAGACATCTTTGAATCGACGTAGAAGTAAATAAATCTACATTAACTAATAAAAAAATTAATAATGTCATCAATTTGTCAGTGCCTACATGTTAACCCCTATCAAAAATATTACATGGAAACCCTTGAAATATGCAGCGTAACTTATCACCTGGGGTCCATATATATGTAGCTTTGAGTAGAAAATCAATTAAAGGAAACATTTTTCGAGATAGTTGATTTGCATGGAAAGACTTAAAGAATTTGGGAGCGGTTGGATGATGAAAATATAAAACGATAATACTTGTTTTTTCTCTTTTAGTTTTTATTTTTCTATTAACTTATACAAATCGAGAATCTATATGTCAACATCATCCAAGAACATTTAAGGTTAATATTAAAATATTTGCACATGGGAATCCATCCCACCCTGAATTATAATTATTTTTAAAAAAATATTTTATTACTGATGTTTAAATTGCATAATAAACAATTTTATAGGCACATGGTAAGCATGAACTCATTCAAATCTTGTCCTCCACGAATTTTCAAGGCATGCCACTGTTTATAATTACAAAGGTTTAGGTAATTAAATTCAAAAAAGATTAATGATATGGGAAAATCAAATTCATTACCAATTATGGTATAATTGATAATAAGTAATTAATTAAAAGGGTATTGAATTCGGAAATAAATATACGAGGATATGAATCTGAATTTAAGTATTTGACCAAGTATTTATATTATTTGTAAAAATTCAACCTATCAAATAGAATGTGAAATTGTGTATATATAAGAATTGTGTGGGTCAAATTGTAAGTAAGAATATCAAATTGTGTAATGTATAAGAATGGTACACGGGGAATTAATGGTTTTGCTTTGGTGTTTTATTTTTATATTTTAAAAGAATGGGAATTTTTTTTTTTACTTATTATAATAAATTTTTTTAAAATATATCTATATATATATATATAGATATATAATTTATTTATTTTATTATATTTTATAAAAAAAATTAAATAAAAATATGATTATTATTATTTTTAAAAATAAATTTAAATAAATTTATGGGGTAGTTTAATTGGTGATTATATTGTTATGAAGTATTATATAAATCATGAGATTCAAGGTTCAAATCTCTCATAGATCAAGTTAGTAAAAAAAAATCTCAAAAATAATTTTAAATAAAGCAAATAGTACGAGTTTAAACTATTATATTAATCTATATGATTTAAAATAGATTTAATAAGTAAATTTTTATAAGATTTAGAGAAATTAAATGGAAAAGAAAAATAATAATAGGAGAGAAAACTAAGGAATGGGAGATAAAAGGCCATGCCATTTAACATCCCCATTACCCGAACTCTTTGTTACACTAAAATTGTCACCATGACATTTTACTGTCTGTATGGGTTCATCATTACTCATACAATACTCCCTTAGAAGTCTACAAACATCAAGTTCCTAAAACCAAGCCTTGAAATTGAGAGAAAAGCTTATAAAAGTCATAAAAATACTTGTACCGCACTTTCTCTTAGTATTACCTGCAGTGCCGCATCTATTTCTTTTAAAACATGCGGAACTGGCTGCAATTTTTCTTCATTTAAGGTGCAGTTCCTTGTAAAAGTTAAAGTGAAGGCGGAAGTAAAATTTGGTAGCCCAATTGGTTGAATCTGGAAGCTTCTCGAAGCAATTATTTGGTGGAAAGTTCGCTCCTTTCATGTACATTCATCCCTCCATTAAAGGAGCCTACCCCTTGGTATGTGGAACTTAATCCCTTTGAAATAGGATTCTATCTCCTCTTATTTGGAGTTGCAACCTCTTCTCTTTTGCTATAAATTGAGGCCATAGTTCAGCCTCAAGGAGAGTTAGGCTTTGAGATTTTTTGAGGAGAATTTTTGGAGAAAATCGGACTCTCTTAGCTGATTATCATATGGGAATGATTACACACTCATGTGTATGTTAGTCGAGAGAGTGCAAAGGCTTGTGAAAGTAGAGGAAATGCTTGTTCTGGACCCTAGAAGGACCTGTACGACATCAAGGCAAACACGGTTGTAAGGCTCCTTTTTTCATTAAAGATAATACAAATGGATCATATTTTCTCAATGAGTTGTTTATTTAAATGGCTTATTTCTTGAATTCCTTGATCATCAAGATAGATTTATGGTTTATGAATTAGTCTATATTATGTAGGTGCTTCTGATTCTTTCATGTTTTTTATTGCAGATCCCGAAAAGAGATGTATTCAAAGCAATAGGATAGAAGATTAAGATCAGCACTGGACTACAAGTAAGTCCTAAATCCTTCATTATAGATAATTATAGATCAAATATAATCTAGAGAAAGTAGTTTACATTTGTCTATTTGTTGCTAGTTATCGTAGGATACTAGAGAGATCTATCTTGTCCGCGAGAACGATTTATCCATCCAACAAAATGGCGACTCCACTGGGGAATGGATCTTGAACTTAGTTTTCATTTTATTTTTGACTTGTGAAATTATTTTTCTGATTTTGATTGATTGATACTGGCTTGGGTAATTTATTCCTGTAGAATCCCTGAAAAGTGCTTTAGAATTTTTTTTTTCTTTAAGTTTTCTGGTCTCCGCACTTTGTCTTTAGGCACAGTGCGGTCATCTCTGCTATTTTTCTGTATACATAGTGCGGCACCGCACCTGTTTACACTAAAACCTGTGGACCCTGAGAAAATTTTTGAAAAACTTAAAATTCTCTTTTCCAGGACCAACTTGTAGGATTCTCAATATATACCCAGACTTGTATGTTCTGTCAGAAAGCTTTGTCTAAGAGTTTCTTTTATCATTTTTAAGTTTTGAATGATTTTCTACAAGATCTGCATGTTATAGGTGATTTTTTCTTTGTCTTTATGTCACTCAAAGATTAGAAACCTCTGTATACCTTAGATCACTGGTATTTCATTGTTTTCTTTCTGACTCTTTGACTTCATAGCAGAAATTGTTTTATGAGAATTAGATCCCATTTTCTCATTTGAAAATCTTTAAAAACTTTTTCATTAAGTTTTGAATTTCACTTAAAAAACCATAATTGGATGTTTTTGAGTTTTTGCTCATTTCAGCAAAGAATTTCTTAGTTCGATTACAAACTAAGCAAAACGTCCTCGAAATATTTAAAGTTTTGATTTCAGATTTAATTCTTAGAATCTTTAGATCTCGAAATTAGTGTTTTAATTTTGAGTGTTATTTCTAGAAATTGTAGTTTTCTTTTGGAGAATGTTTGATTGTAGTTTTGATCTTGAAGAATAAAGGGATTTCTTTTTGAGCAATTGATCATTTTGAGTTCTCATGAGATAATATTTCTTTTCATATGTTCTTGTTTTGAAGGAAAGAATTGTTTTAAAAGATTTCATTTCTCAACTCTTTCTTTTAGATAGAATTCATTGACAGAAAATGAATTGTTTCTCATAATAGATGCATTTTTAGTGTGTTTTGAGTCGGGTCACTACATATCATCAAAGTTTCACTTTCGCACCTATTGTCCTAAGAAACATCCTATTAAAAGCAACGCTTAAATTAAAATCAATCTAGTAATTTTTATATTTCTAAGACTCTTTTCACCAACATAGCTTAGGCTAGTGTCTTGGAGTAGGGATTAATTAACTCTTTAAGACAATTAAAACAAACAAGTAGTTGATCTTGCGGTAGGAAAAATCCAATAGTAGCTTGTATGCTTTGGGAAGCTCCTCCTAAAGGAGTCAAGAACGAGATCATATCCGAACCAGTGAGGTGATCAATTCTATCTCATTGGGAACGATAGAAGATGTGCACGTATTAACAACGGTAAACCTCAGATTGACCATTGTTGAGGAGCCTGGGGTCACTTGTCAATATACCTTGGATTATGTCAAGGAGCCTTCAAGGGGATTGAGCTTTGTTACTCTGCCCTTGCGCGTATATCGGATTGTAGATTGTTCCCCCAGGTATATTTGTTCCTGTTGGTGACCTTAGTGGCCATAAACTTTAATATTTTTTCCTAAGGTGACAGTGGAGGAAAGATCCCACTGTACCTGGAGCAGACGTCGACTAGACTCGCTTGGACTCTCCGAAGGGTTATCTTAACTCGAGATGGTTTAAGTGGAGAAACTTGCACCGGTCTGTTTCATTAAGCAGGTTGTTGGGGTAACTGTTCCAACCGCCATTTCTACATTAAAATACTACGATGTTGGATTTCATCACCAACTAGTGTTTTTAGTGTGGGAATCTATTTTTTGTGTGTGGTTTGATCTCCTAGATTTCATAAGCCTTTGATCATTTGATTGTCTCCTTAGTGACTTTAGGACTTTTGATTGGAATTTTCTTTGATTGCGTGTAATTAATAATTTTTAATCATGGCTGAATTACCAAGACAATCGCATAGATTTCAGGGGAAACCCCCTGAGTATACACCAAGCCAAATTGAAGGACTGAAAGCTCTGGTACCACATACTACCAATAGAATTAGATCAACAGAACTAGGAGAATCATCCATAATTACTTATCCTGATTATCATGAAATAAATCAATCAGAAACAACAGAATATATTCAAAAGCCAATTTCAATTTCCGAAATCACTGACATTGCTTTTGCAACCAGTGAATTAGCTGAAGAACCTGAAATTTCTAAGCCAGAAACTGAACCTGCTGTGTTTGAATCATCTTCAGGATTTGTTACTCCGACTTCTAGTGATCTTGATTCACCTAGAGTAAGACATCGCATTACTGAAAACCTTCCTTCTGATCTCATATGTATTTAAGAACTTGTTGGTCCAGACAAAGACGTATTTCTTCCTGAAACCCAAGAAACTTTGAATCTTAGAGAGCGTGAATCAATATTCTACAGTCCTTTTAGAACTAACGCTTGGTATTTATCATTGACAGGCTTTTTACAAAACGCAGGTCTTACTTATTCACCACCCCAGATTCCTTTTTACCCTACACCACGAGGTTATCGACCTTCATTAGCTATGTCGGGTGAGTCATCTATTTTTTCTGAATCTCCAGAATAATTTTTATACAGTGGTTCATTTGTTCCTCTAGGATACCAGTTAGTCTCTGGTACCTTCTCAGGAGGATCTCCTCAACCAATTGAAAAAATGTTATCATTTGGTACAAATGAAACAAACATTGGCACGCTGAACACAAAACAGATTTTTATGATGTCTAGAAATATTCCAAATCCTCAACCTCAAGGTAGTCAATTACCGCCCGGAGGGAAACCTCAGGGTAATTTTTTACCACCTAGAGGTCAACCTGTAGGACAATATTTATAGCCTAGGGAGCAACCTCAAGAACAGTACATACCTCAAGGTCAATATCAACCTCAAGGATAGTACATACCTCAAGGTCAATATCAACCCCAGAGTCAGTTCATACCTCAGGATCAATATCAACCCCAGGTTCAGTAAATACCTCAGGGTCAATATCAAACCCAGATTCAGTACATGCCTCAAAGTCAATATCAACCTCAAGGTCAGTACCCAGCTCAAGGTTTTCAACCTCCTTCAGGTCAACCATTATTACAAGGAGCTGGAAATTCGCTAGTTAATTATCAAACGTACGTTCAACCTGGTTATGGTCCTTCATATGCACAACCTTCTATGGGTCAATACCCCAGAATTAATATGGTGTGGGATCCATCTCAAATTCAACAGACTTTGTGCAATTACCTAATCAACCTGGACAGCCTATAGGTTCTAGTCCGACCTAGCAACCTGTCCAGCCTACCATTCAAGTCTTTGCACCTGGTTATGTTCAGCAGCCTGGGCCTAGTACTCCTAGAACTCTTCCTCAGTCTTCTACTACTGTTGCAACTTCTATTCAACCTACCACACTTATTTCTGGAGTATCTGCAACTCCTGTTTCTACTACCCCTGTATCAATGCAAATTCCTCAAGTATCTGTGCCACAGTCAGGACCTACAATTTAGACTACGGTCCAGATGCGTATAGGACAATCTGGTACAAGTACAATTCTCACTAGTCAACCACAATTTACTTATCAATCGTACCAGGGGCAATATCAATTTGGACATGCTACAAAAAATCCAACATATCAGTATTAGCTGTATCTTGGGTATACTTATCAAGTACCTCAACAACCCCAGTATGGTTCGGTTAATCCTAGTTATCCCGGAGGTTTCATAATTACCAATGTGCATCCGATTCTAGGATATCCTAGATATCCTCCTCCTTGAACTAGTTTGATCACATAAGGTTATCAAGACCCTAGCCATCGGTTACCATTCATAGCAACTTTAAATTTACCTGATCTATCATGCCTTATGAATGATCCCATTTTTTATCTTCCGTATTGGCCGCCGATGCCTAATAAGTTTCCCAATGATATTCCAAAGTTTGAAGGTAAGTTAGGAGAAGATTCATCTAATCATGTTATGACTTATCACCTCTGGTGTGCTTCCAATTCACTAATCAATGATTCGATTCGATTACGTCCTTTTCAGAGAACTCTCAATGGTCTAGCTGCCAAATGGTACATTGAGTTACCATGAGGCTCATTTAATAATTTTAATGCACTAGCTACTGCTTTCTTAACCCATTTTCAGTTACCTGTCAGATACGACAATGGTACGGAATTGTTGGCCTCATTAAAACAATCTACGTCTACATACATATCTGATCACATTCATGAATGGAGACGTAGGAGAGTGTTACACAGCAATTTGTCACCGTCCCTGCAATCCCCATCTCGCACATTGGAGGGCTCATTTTGTGACCTGTGAGCAGTGATATAACTTGAAAATACTTTCATGGAATCCCCCTGAACAAGAGCTTTCATTGCCCTGAAGACATCTCCTTGTGAAAAACCCTAAAAATGGCCCTTTTTGCATTGGCACAGGCAGTCAGTTTAGTACCCACGCCAATGGGGAAAATCCTTCAAAGAGGTCGCGCCAATTGGCGCTCTGTCCCAGAGTCGCACTCGCGCCAGCCAATTTAAGGGGTGTTTTTTAAAAATAAATGGCGGAAGTTTCGTCCTAACAAATTCCTGGACTGTTATCTATCTTGAGTTGGGACGTTTGGCTACAGATCTCCATAGAGAGGAAGTGGTTTTACCACCTCTCATGGAAGCTTCCTTGATGATAGGGCCAATCCCATGATTATATGGATCCTAACTCCCCTTCCTCCATCTATAAAAGCTTACCCATCTCCATGGCAAGCTAGTCTTCAAGTTCCCATACTCCCAAGAGCCTTATGCTGCAAGAGCCTCCATAATTCCCTTAAGGCTGAATCTAAGCAAGGAGACCATTGTCAAGATCCGAAGAGAGAGTTTTGTCCCATCCTTGATAGGCTTTCGAGACGTGTTCTGCTGGCGACCCTCCGAAGGAGAATTCAGCGTCAGAACTATGGTTGTATTCTTCCTTTGATTGATTAATAATAAACAACTATTGGTTATGGTTCCACTCTGGTTGTTGTTTATGATGATGATTTATGTCCTTTCTGACTGACATATAGTTTCATCTACTGGATTTTATGCTTGCGTTTTTTTGTTTCTCGCACATGCAGGTGTCCATCACGGAGATCGTGGGGATTGTGATCTGCCAGGGCTAAGGAACAGGAGCGCTACCTCTTCTACAGGCAACATCATTAGATTCCAGGTAAGCCTTCATCGCTAGTTGGTTTATTTGCAATTAGGAACCTGCACTGTAGCGTGAACGACTGTTGCTAGACCCGGTCTGGGCTAGTAGGGATCGCCTCTATCCACAGAGGGGATTTACCTCCACAACAAATTGGCGACTCTACTAGGGAGATCGTTAGCTTGTTGTCGTTCGTTTTATGAGCTATAGACGGAGCCTAAAGTTGGCCAGATAGCCTTCGAAACGCTTTTGCTCTGCAATTGCGAAGTAGATCAAAGCTTCTTTAGCCAATCTCCAGTTTAGTTTGTAAACTGAACACTTGGAGCACTGTCTTGTCTCTTCAGATGATTCTTGACTTTGCTTGCTTGATCAACTCTTTTGGCTGGCTCTTTTTGTGTCTTTGGCTTTTGGTTTGAACTCCAACATCACTGGTCTACTTTTAGATTGCTTATTTTTTATTTTGGCATAGAAAACTTGACTGGCGCGCTTTTTAGCGTGACAGTCACACCAATTGGCGCTAGTTGTCAATGTATTACCCGCGCCAATCCTGATATGGCGCTAGTTTCAGCCTGACAGTCGCGCCAGTGCTGGGGACTACTAGGGTTTGCTTGGTTTTGAGCTTTCTAAGCCTGATCTCTGATTTTGGTTTCATTTCTTTGACTGCCTGAGTGTTCTGGAGCCTTGTTTGACTGACTGTGACCTTCTTCCTTTGGTTGTTTTCCCGTTTCTATCGATTTTACATTTTAGCCCTAGGTCATCTAGGTGTTATTGTGCGTCGAGCCTCCCTTGGGAGTTTGTGGTTGTTGTCTGTTCAGTCAACTTTGTGATTGCTTCTCTGCATTCGTTTGGTGCTTTGTCTTGCTTTGAGCCTAGATTACATGGTTCATTTGAGTCTTGGAGATTCATCTTGAAGTGGTGAGTCTGGTCTTGGTTGGGAGAAATTCTTTGTTATTTTTCATTTTCAGGAAGTTGGTGCTTGTGGCCAGTTAGAAACCCGCGCCAATTGAGCATTGGTGCTAGTTGTTAGTGAGCAAGTCGCTCCAGTTGGCGCTAGTTGTCAATGACAAAGTCGGGCCAATTTCAGGATGTGTGAAAATTGAGATTTTTTCCCTAAATCCTTCACCAGTGTGTCTTTTCCTTCTAGTCTTTTCTCTATATGAGCATAGATTACATTGCTCATTATTTGAAATGTCTTCTTTCCATGATTGCTTGATGTAAAAGGGAATGAATGCCTTGTTTTGATCTCTTGCTTTGGAAGTCCTCTTTGTGTTTGACATCATATGTCTTGCCACCTTTTGAGGGATTTCGTTACAAAGTGTTTGAAACAACGATTGCATTTTTAGTGTTTGTTTGCATCTCTTTTGCATTCATCCTTCATTAAGAATATTTGTGTTTATGTATTTTTCGTCTCAAAGTGTTCTTTTTTTTTAAATGCATTAGATCACATTGCATTGAAGAGTATTTTGAGATTTATCATTGAACTTACATTACATTGTTTAATGATTGAAAGCTAAAAATCGCTTTGAGTGCATTCTCTTTCATTGAAAGCATGCATTAAGTAGATTCTCATTTCATCGAAAAGTGCATTGAGTGCATTCTTATTATTCGAAAAATAAAAAGGAAATTGTGCATAGATTACAATTGCATAGTTTTCGAAAAAGAGGATTTTGCATCAATTACATTGCATTGTTCGCATCGTTGAATGTTTGAAATTACTTTTGGATGGTGAAAGTCATCTAGTTTGGAAAAGATTTCGTTTGCAGTGTTGTTTTATGTCGCATCATTGTTTGAAGTTGTTCCCTTAACTAGATAGCATTCATCGAATTGAAATTTTTTCTTTCTCATGTAGCTGCATATATGAGATTGTCAGATGACATACGGTAGGGCCTTGAAACCGAAACATAATTGAAGATCAACTTTAAAATTTACTCAATTTACCTAAGGAAGCATTGAAACATTAACGAAATATTTAGAGGTCTAGGCTAGAGACGTGTTCTGGCGTCTTTAAACCTAGTAGCTGTCATTCGCCTCTTGGCTTTAGACAGCACTAGTACGGACTTGTGCTCCCTATACCGTCGAGTATATAAAGGGATACCCCACTATGTTGCCATCCTTTATCCACAGGAAGCCAAGTCTGCCACCCTATACCCGTGATACACCGGACACAACATTCGGGGAGATTTCCTGCATGTACGGAAAGTCCTTGGTTGATTTCTATTTCATTTTGAAACCAAGGTGTATATTGCAGTTCACGGTTATTTGATACACCCTTTGCCTAGAATTCCTGAGTAGTCATTTCGATCTTTTCTGACTCTTTAAATTTGAAAAGGTCATCAAGCGCTTGTCCTTTCATGCTTGTTTCCAATCTGAAAGTGATAGAGTCACCTTTTCTCTATTTCTCGACTCTTAAAAGATGAAATGGTAGAGTTTTGTTTCAATGTTTTAAAAATTAACTGCCCACGAAATATTCCTGGTTAAAGTTAGTTTCCTTAGGGTGTTGTCCTGAAGATTGTTTCTAATGGCAACTTTTCTGGAGTTCACCAACCAAGGAATCCCCTCCGATGGGAATCCTGGTCCTTTTCCCCCTTTTGGAAATGTTGGTGCTCCTTATATGGCAACGTTTTCCCTTCCTAGGTTAACTGTTGGGTTGCCTGTTTGGTTGTTTTCAACCTCTGTGGTTCCGAATGTCCCGGCTACTGTTCAATCAGTTCCTCCACCTAAACAACATCATGTTGATTCCAAAGTGGACCTCTCCCCTTCTTCGCATGTTTCTGCGTCGTCATATTCTACTTCGCCCAGTGAAAGTTTGGATTCGAGTAACCAGGTGGCTAAGAAGAAGAAGAAGAAGACAAAGAAGAAGAAGTCTGATAAGCGAGAGGCTAAAGTTGCACCTACTACTTCTGGAACACCTCCTCTTGATAAAACTTCCAACCCTCCATGGAAATTCAAGTTCCCTTGCATGTTGTGCACGGGAGACCATCTTCTTCGAGATTGCCCTGGCATTCCCAAGGTGCTTGAAGTATGGTCCAACAGTCGCCCGCCTTTGCCTTTGGCTTCCGGGAGTCAAGTTGGGGGCACATCTTCAACTGGTGCTGGTAAGACTCCTAAGAAGCAGGGTAAGCTTACCAACCCCTATAAGTTGTGTGAAGGGCACCATGCCATTCACCTTTGTCTTTATATGGATGAAGCCAAGAGAGTTTTGGACAACTCAACTGCTTCTACACCACGCCTCCCGGATGGTTATAAACAGCTTTCTTTGAGTTCTCCACCAGATGATCCTACGATTGGTCAAGAGTCATCCTTGGTCGATCCCGCTCCCTCGGAAATTCAAATTCAGGAATCCTTTCCCGACCAACCATTGGTCGTGGGATTGGTTGAGCTGGCCCCATCTACGGTGCACCAGGTGTTTTCCGTAGAGAGTGGATCTCACACCCCTCATATTCTTCTGGTTTCTTCAGATTATTCGAACTTGGAGAAAGATTCTCCTATCCCCGTATCCCAAGAAGTTGCTCCTCTGGCTCCCGTGATGGAAGTCTCGGAGGATACCCTTCCCGACTCCATGATGGAGGTTATGGAGGATGCTCCTTCTTCCGTAACACCAGGGGAAGACCATCTCGATTTGATGTTAGCTCCTCCAAGTAGTTTGGTCACTTCCTTTGATTGGATTCGATTTGCAGGATACCGCCTTCCGTCTTATGTGCCTTTCGAGATCACAGTACAGGCTTTTGGTCTGGTCGTACCCAGAACCATTATAGACGAAGGTGCGTCTGTTAGTGTTCTATCTGTTACACCATTTTTTGGTCATCTAACCTACTATCATTAGATGGACCCAAGTACACCATGTAAGACCAATTTTACCCTAAGTAAAATTGCTTTCACTATGTGTTCTTAATAAAACACATTTTATTGGGTTGTTTTATGGTGCAACGAGGAAACCCCAAAAATATTAAACAAACCTATATTTATTGTTTGATTTTCACAGGGTATATTTTAACAAAACAAAGAAATTAATTAGATAAATACGTATTTATCTTATTATTTCTAGGAATAATTATTTAAATCTTATTTAAATACCATGTTCCTTGTTAAATATGACTAGAAAATCACCCATAAATAATTAAATAAATCATTATTTATTTGATTATTACTCAACCACATTCTTAAAATGATAAATAAATCATTTATTTATTTACTATTTACAAATAAATGGATTTGACCCAAGTCAAATTCCTTTCCCTCCAAAAAATATAATAACATATTCCACAAAAGTTGGATCTTGATTTGGTTAATAATATTTTAACTATGCACCAATATCTAGACTAACTCAATATTTTGTTATAAATAGAAGGGTTTTCCCATTTATTTACCACCTTTTGTTGCCTAAAGATCACTCTAGATCTAAACTTTTGGTACGACTTTGAGCCATTATCATTTGTCATATTTTCATTATTTGTTGTGTGAGCTCCCTTTGAGTTCTATCTACTGTCTGGGTTTTCTACACCAAAAGGAGAGAAATGCTAGATAAAGTGTTAGACTAAGGACTTTAAGAACCCATCCCATTGAGGAGAATTGAAGCTTTGTATCTTGTTTTATCCCCGGTGCACTCTTAATACAAAAAATTCTTTCAAAAATGGTTCTTGTCTTGTCTATTGGTATATGGGGCAAACCCTTATTTTTTCTGCTGAATGTCTTTCCATGCATAGATCTGGTTTTTTATGACACTTGTCTTGATCAACTAACGCAGATAAAGATAATGGCGACCATATTTGATGTTAAAGGCTATAAGTTATGCATTAACTAAAAAAGTGGTATTTTCCGTGCCGCCGACAAAAAAGATTCATACTAACAACTGGCGACTCCACGCGGGTTTTTAATTACGACCGCTGTCGTTTTTCATATTCCTGCATATCTAGCTACTTCAGACCCTAGGGTTTCTTTTCAGCTTTTTGTTTTTCTATTTTCATGTTGTTTTTCACCTATAAAACCCTAAAACATTAAAATTTCTGTTCCGGCGTGTTGCAGCTGTTATGGGGTGACCAGGACATCGCTTTATGGCCCGAAGCGATAACTTTTCTGAAATACGCCACCCCACAGACGCCGGAGCTTGGTCGCGCGCTGACCAAAAGTGCGACACGGACCTCCAGGTCCACTTTCGACCAGCTGCGACACCAGACCTCCGGTTGCGCACTATTATATGCGACACCTTGCAACCAAACTGAGATACCAATGACGCAATTTTTACCCTGTTTTGTAATTTTCTGGGCGCAAGTTTTAAACCTGTCCCAGGGTTTTCCAGCCTCTGTCTCAGCCCGTTTCGACCTGTTTCTGATCTTTTTTGCTCATCTAAGTGGGAAAATAGCCCCCTAGGGCTTCATTACCCTCCACTTTTGGTGGAAGAGTTTTTATCTGTTTCAGGTGTCTGTTTTTTCAGAGTTTCAGCTCCCCCTTTTCCAGATCTGATACCTCCTTTTCAGATCTCTTTTAATCAGCTCTTCTCCATTTCAAATCACCTCCTGAAGATTTGTTTGGATCTACCTTTAGGGCCTCCTCCTTGCCCCATCTTCTTTTTGCTGATTTCCTCCTTTTTTCCAGCCACCTTGCCTCTGCCTCTTGGCTGTGTTCTGCCCCTCTTTTCGATAGTTTTCTCCTTTAGATCCCTGTCCCTTTCAACCCTAGATCTATTGGCCTCTTTTTCATGTGTTTTGACTAGATTTTTTCCCTCTGTTAGACTAGTTTTGAGAGCCCCGCCTTTTTGGGTTAGATCGATGCATTGATTAGTTGTTAATTTTCTATTATTTCAGCATTATACACTATTCTTTGCAGCATTATTTTCAGTTACGCAGAACACTTTTTCTCTTGCTCTCAAAACGAAAAGGGTTTAAAAATTAAAATTAACACATGCCACACACTCACCCTAAGCGAAGAAGAGCTTGGTTTACACCGCCAGGAAAAGACTTTAAAATCAATTGACACTGCACCTATCTGCCCTTGTTTCGACATTGTACTCTCTTGATTCTGCACCTCCCTGCCTTTGCTGATCTTTCTTCTTCCCCCTGTGCCGTGTTTGTGTTGTCACCATTGCACCCCCAAGGTGCGCATCCCGGAGACTTCTTGGCCTTCACCCTCAGTTTCCGGTCGGTCAACCTACTCCCTCCCGTCGTCGACGATTTAGTCCTCCTCCGAGTCCGCACTCCGACTCCTCTTCTAATTCATTGGGTTCTCCTTTTACTTCTGGTTCTCCCCCTGTCACCTTCACTATGTCTGGTCCAGGGCCTAACGCTAGCGGTAATCTCGGCCCTAATGTCGGGACTACTACTAGCGAAACCGCCACAGGAACTAACTCGGTTGCACCTTTTCTCCCTTACATGGCAGGCCTTAGCCTCCCCGATTTCAATTAGTTGAAAAATGACCCTATCCGCCACGATGTTGGTTGGCGTGCTATGCCAACCAAGCTCCCCTCTGACATTCCTAAGTTCGAAGGCCTTGCTGGAGAAGATCCAAACAACCATGTCCAATCTTTCCACATGTGGTGTTCCTCCAATTCCATTACCGATGATTCCATCCGTCTTCGATTGTTCCAACGCACGCTTACGGGCGACGCTTCTAAATGGTATGTTGATCAAGCCACCTCTTTCCATACCACGTTTGCGACCATTGTCCAAGCCTTTTTATCTTATTTCTAGCTCCCTCTCCGATACGACACTGGTACCGAGCTTTTGACTTCTTTCTGTAAATCATCTTCAACCCGCCTTTCCACTCATGTCCAGGAATGGCAGAGAAGAAGGAGCTTATGTCGAGCTCCCACCTTTGAAGATTAGGTTTGTATGGACCTCGGATCTGTATGGACTGGTTCCTTCGCACGCTTCCCGCTCCCATCGGCAAAGATGTCGCCTCTCACTTTCCTCAAACTGAAGAAGCCGCCCTCCAAATAGCCTTGAAGTATGACCTGATCTACGCTCAATCTGGTTATGTTTATACCGTTCTTCCTGACCTCCCCAGGCCCGGTGGCGCTAACGCCCCGGGGGCATCTCATTCCGCCAACGGTATCGTTGGAGCCCTTTCCCATCCGTACGCTCAACCTCCTATGGGCTATGGTATCCCTCCGGGAGGGGCCAGCACCTCTAGCACTTTTCCCCCTCCAGGTAGCATGTATCCAGGATAGGCATGCCTCATCCTTTTGCCCAACCTCCTACTTAACTCAATGTTGCCCAACCTAACCATTATCCTTATCCGTAGCCTGGTGCGCCAGCTCCTCCAACATATGCGCTTCCACCTCCCTTGCCTCCTCCACCCCCGCAATAGCACCTACAACCCCCTCCAGGGCAATTATTTCCACAACAGGGCACGACTAATCCCCCTTCTTCTCAAAGAAGGCAGAGAGGAAATCCAAATCAATCGGACCCTGGTACTCGTGGACCCAATCCTCAAGTGCGGCCCCTATGCTGCTAACCGACGGAAGCTCGGCCCAAGCGGACAGGCCTCTTCGCCAAATAGCCTTGTTCGTGTTGCGGTGTTTTACGGCCACTACACTCTTGTCCCCTCTTGAGGATGCGCCGAGATGTGGGGTCTCCAAGCCACATTGCCGGAACATCATACCTCCCTCGCATCCCCCCTAGTAACGACCCTTTACTCAACCGGCGGTGTTCTTTGATCCTTTCCCCCGACGGGGATTCACCGCGCCCAACCACACAGTGGACGGTCGCTTCCCCCTTCCCTTTCTGGTTCCTCTGATTACCAGATCCTTATGATGCACTCCGATCCTTCCCCGACCGTCGACCTTCACCTTCAAACTTGGTCTCGCCAGTACCCCAAGCCTCCTGCTCAGTCTGCCCCCGAGCCTCCTTCTTCAGGTTCTACAGAGCCTCTTTCGACATCCAGTGGCCCCTTACATATCCCTCAACCCAAGGTCGAGGTCCATACCAAGATTCCTAAGGGACCCCTACGTCGAAACGCTGCTTCCGGTCGAGCCGCTCATTCGTATAGTATAGTAGATGATTTGGCGCAATCTCCTGCTGCCATTTCCACACTGGAACTCCTCCAGTCATGCCCTTCCCAAAAGAAGGCTCTACTATCTGCCGTGGGCGTTGTAGATCCACGCCGATGACCAAATGATTGTTTTTGACGCCCATCAATCAGAACATCCTCCTCTTCCTACTTCCGTCGCCTTCCAAATCCTAGTCAAAATGCGAAATGCCAACATTTCTCGATGTATAATTGATGAAGGGGCATCCACCTGTGTGATTTTCGCTTCGGTTTGGAAGCAACTCGGATCTCCTGACTTGGCCCCTTCCACGATCACCCTTCGAGCGTAGGACGACCACGCCTTTCAACCCATTGGCCTTTTCCGTAATTGTCCTATCACCCTTGCCGGTAAGACTATTTGCATTGACATCGAAGTCATCGACGCCCCTCTAGATTACAACATTATCTTGGGGCGAAGCTACACCTATGCCATGTCTGTTGTCCCATCTGCGGTTTTCCGCAAGATGTCTTTCCCTCATAATGGAAAGATAGTCACCATTGACCAGTTGACATATCATGAGCCACAATCTCAGACCCCCCTTGAGACTACCATCTCTTCTGTAGCCAATAAGCAAACCATCGATTCTTTGACCAGTGTCTCTCCCGGCATCTACAAAGACTCCTCTTTGCTTGGAACCTTCCCTGGTCTTCCTCCTCCTCCTGTCTCCGACCCCAGCTCATCAAATTTTTTCATGATGCAATCGTCTCGGGCTGCTCTCAAGCAACCTGCTTCGGCTAATCAGCAACCGTGCTCTCTGCAACCTGCTCCTAGCCCTTCACCTGCAGCTGATATTCATGAGCCTCTTTACCCTCCTGGAACGGTTCCTCCAAGCCTTAGCCCTTTAGGAGCCGTCCCACCTGGCCATTACCCCTCTGGTCAGATACCGTTCCTAGCTCCCCCACCAAGAGTGTACACGGTACCTGTCATGGCCACCCTCTCTCTTCCTAACCTGACCCTTGGGATTCCCGTCTGGTACCTTGATCCTCCAGCCCCAACCTTGCCTGGTCAACCCAAACCTTATCTTGCTTTGACCCCGGTTCAACCGATCCCCAAGACTTCTCCTGCCGCAACAGTGCCTCAGTCACCTCAACAGGAACCACCTCCTGTTGCAACTGCTTCGGGTAAGAAGGGAAAAGCTCGAAAGGGGGCATCAAAGGACAAGGCTGCCTCGACAAACCCTGCCCCTCCTTGGCCTCCAAAGAATACCATCCAGTGTGCTTTGTGTGATATTGTCGGTCACGCCACCCATACCTGTCCTGAATTGCTTCATCTCAAGCCCATGTTTAATGTCGCGTTCCCTGAGTCCCCGGTCCCGGAAGCCTCTGTTCCTTTCGCGACCGCGGCCACGAACCCCCATACTATTCACACCAACCACCCCTATGCTTTGTGTGACCACCATGGCCATTACACCCACCTTTGTCCCCACCTCGAGGACTTTCGCACCTCTCTAGCCACGGTCCGCCAATTCGAGGCCAAGCGTAATGAGTCCACCTCTCCCATATTTGCGCATTTTTCTTTGGAAAAACTACCAAAAATGACTGCTCCCATTGACATCCCCCCTCCTGATGTCGAGATGACGGAGCCTTCATCCAACACTTTCTACCTATCATCATCCATGCGACCCTCAAGGAACATTCCCTCTGAATCCCCCCCTGTTGTTTCTCTTGACCTTCCTTCAGGAATCACCTTGGGCTCAACATCGGTAGATCCTTTATCTACTTACTCTTCTATCACCCCTTGTGACGATGCGCATGTGAACCTCTCTTCTCATGAGGATGAGTTAGGTAGCTTCGCCGCGTCAGGTGGTCTTTCTTCCACCAGTCACCCCATCTTCTATCACGATGACGACATTATGGAAGAAATCCCCACCCCTGACTCTATCTATTCCCCCTTACATCGAACCCATGTGCTCACACCACATACACCTTGTGGCCATTACATTAAAACCCAATGTTTGGGTAAGGGGGCACCCACATTTGAGAGACAAAGAGAAGCAATTATCCACAACTCTCCTAGTGTATCTGGTTGTGCCGACTTTAGTACCATTATTCTTCCACCTTTCAAAGAACCTATAGAGTCCCATATCACTTCAGATCACTCTAGGGATGATACACCTTATCGTTCCCTCATCTTCCATCAACAACCCAATCTCTTAGACATTGTTGTTGACCAACCTATGGGTTTTCTAGGAGAGCATCAGTTCCTTATCTCCAAATCCTCTCTTCGGGATAGTGACACCGAGTATGCCACCCTGAAAACTTAAAGTCCATTTGCTTCATATATGCAGTACTAAAAGAGATTGGTAATCCTCCATTTCCTTTCTCAAATTGCATAACCATAACGAGAAAAAAATGGCACACCACATCATTAAAATGTGTTTCGATTCCCCTTTTTCTAAATAAATTTTGGCATGACCACACCATGCTTGGGGGCACCTATGCCCCTCAACCATAACCCTCCTCAAAATCGAATTTCTTCACTTGCAACACTCATACTAGGGGCACCATTTTGCCTCCATACTTATCCATGCTCGTGTTTACGGTCGTCGTGAGTTACCATCTCGTACTCATGTTTTCACGGTCCCCCATTGGACCTTTACTGTGTGGCAGCACCATCAAGTCGCCCTTGTTTAGAGCATCCAAGTTGAGTTATCATCGCATTCATGGAGTCTATCCCAAGTCCCTTTGTACCTCAGTATAGTCCTCCATCCTTCATTGCTTGGTCTCTCTCTTGTGTCGCACATTATGGCCTTCAGTCCCACTGTCCCCTATCCCTTATGATATTGTGTTAGTCGCTGCCATGTCATTCATGCCCTTTATGCTCTAGCAAGGGAAGTCGTCCATTTGCTACTCAGTCCCCTCCATTCCATCATCATCATTGGTATTATTCTGTCTATCGCTCTACCATTTTCTCTCGTGGCTTAGTTGAGGATCTCTCATTGCCTCACCTATGGCAGACCTCCTTCTATCGACATCAGCTCCTTCATTCCAGAAGACAGGTCTAGAGAGCGGTGTACCTTGGTTCCAGCTTCCACTCTTGTTCGGTGCCTCGGATCAAGCAAATGGATCTCTCATTTCCCTTTCACTTGATTGTTTCTCCACTCCAGCTCCTTTCAGCATGATCGACATCCGTATGCTTGATGGTCCAGTGATGCAGCAACAGCTGTTGGTGATGCCTGGGTGTGTGTGAGATGTCTCAGCCCTCATGAGGGGGTGGCCCTGCAGGTAGCCCCCCACATGCCTGGATGACCTCTTCATTGCAGCCTTCGATGCAGCTCCATATATTTGATGATGTCGACCTTAGCCGCTTGCAGCACCTCTTTGATTTGCATGTATCAGTCAGATTTTGTGAGCCCTTCCCCACTTGTAGGGGGCATTTGGGTTGTATTTGTATCTCATGTACTCAGATATTATTGTATAAGTCCTGGCTGTTATCCCAGGCACAACATGTATATGGGATCCCTCATTGTATTTCTATCTGGCTCATGTTTATGCCATCTGTACTTTATGGTTCGGTCCCTTGTTTACTGGACACACTATTCTTTTGTACTTTGTCTCGGCGGGCATAGGTATGCCTCCCCCGCCGCCTTCAGCACAGGTACCCTCTCATAAAAAAGAGACTTGTTGCACCTGCGAGTCTCGTCTCCTCAGGGTCTAGTTCTTCAGCACACTATCTACCTTGCATTTCTCTCTCTGACTTCCCTTTTGTTGTCTGGTGATTGAGTTCTTACAACGTACTTCGATCATACGATTTGCTCCTGACACTCGCACGCTGGGGGGCAATCTGTTATACCATTTTTTGGTCATCTAACCTATTATCATTAGATGGACCCAAGTACACCATGTAAGACCAATTTTACCCTAAGTAAAATTGCCTTCACTATGTTAAAACAGGAAACCCCAAAAGGAAATATTAAACAAACCTATATTTGTTTGATTTTCCTCATGGAATAATTAATTAAACCATAATTTAATTATTATTCCCAGTCATATTTAACCCAAAAACAAAGAAATTAATTAGATAAACCTTTATTTATCTTATTATTTTCTAGGAATAATTATTTAAATCTTATTTAGATAATATTCCTTGTTAAATATGACCAAATCACCCACAAATAATTAAATAAATCATAATTTATTTGATTATCTTCTAACCGCTTCCTTAAAAAGATAAATAAATCATTTATTTATTTATTTTTGACAAATCAAGGGATTTGACCCAAGTCAAATACCTTTTCCCTCCAACAAATATAATAAAATATTCCATAAAATGTGGATCTAGATTTGGTTAACATTATTTTAATCATGCACCAAGATCTAGAATGACCCAATATTTTGTTATAAATAGGAGGGTTTTTCCTACCATTCTTCACCTTTTGTTGCCTATTAGATCACTCTGGATCTAAACTCTTGGTCTGACTTTGAGCCATTATCATTGTCATATTTTCCATTATTTTCTATGTGAGCTCCCTTTGAGTTCTATCTTTGTCTGGGTTTTCTACACCAACAGGAGAGAGAAATGCTAGATCTGAAGTGCTGAGGACTTCCAAGAACCCATCCCATTGAGGAGAATTGGAAACACCTTCTTGTTTTCCTCCCAGGTGCCCTTAATACAAAAAATTCTTTCAAAAATCATTCTTGTCTTGTCTATTGGATGTATGGAGCAAAACCTTATTTTTACTACTTAATGTCTCTATATGCATAGATCTGGTTTTTTGCATCACTTGTCTTGATCAACTAACTACAGATCTGAAGATATTGGCAGCCATATTTGATGTTAGGGCTATAAGTTATGCATAGCTAAAGTGGTATTTTTCTGTACACTTCGACAAAAGATTCATACTAACACTATCCTCAACTACCTGGCAAGCTTTCGGTTCGCCGCCGCTTGCGCCTGTTACATAGAATCTATTGACATTTAACAAAAGAACGAGTCAACCGTTGCGGATCCTTCCAAGGTAACTTGTTACTTTGGGAGGTAAAACCATCCATATGGACGTGATGGTTGTTCCAGGCCCCTTGGATTTCAATCTACTCTTGGGGCGCGATTACACCTATGCCATGGGAGCGCTTGTCTCCTCTCTTTTTCGTGTGGTATGTTTTCCGCATGAAGGATGAATCATGACCATTGATCAGCTTTCGTTCTTTGGTCCTGATGTGGAAACTGGCCCGCCATCATCCCTTCCTATTTTTTATCCACTTGTTGTATCTGCCCCACCGCAGGTCAACTATGTGGCTACCTACCCCATGCCTGTACTCAGTGATAGTGCCGTTGTGCATCAGTTGTTGGGGGCATTGGGTCCTAACTTCCAGGATGTTTTCCTTCCATCGACAGGAAACTCTTGGAAGCGTTGAATTCTTGTTCATTATGATGAGGTCCGTCGAAGCATGGTTCTTTTCCTGTGTCAAGCTCCTTAAAAAATGAAACTGGGTCGTTGGAGCAGAGTTCCTTGTCTTGTGTCAAGCTCGTTAAAAAATGCAACAAGGTGTCATGAGGATAGTTCTTTTAATGTGTCAACCTCGTTAAAATAATGAAACACGTTTTTGCTCAATTAGAGTCTTTGATCAGATCTCGTAAAATCCCAGTCGAGTCTTTCTTAGATCTCGTAACTTGAACCTTCACTCCCTCCATCTGTTTACTCAGGTGCATGGACTAAAGCTTGGGGGGCATGTACCTCGAATTGAGTCACCATGCTGGGGGGCATGCTTACTTTTTCAAGCATAGTTTGTTTCCGTTTCAAGCTTGTGTAAAAATGAAACCGGTTTCAAGCATAGTTTATCTTTGTTTCAAGCTTGTGTAAAAATGAAACCATTCCCTTTACCTCTTGTGATTTCCATTTTATTAGCCTGTTTTTTCCAGATGAGCCTTGGTTTTCTCACTCCATCGTCATTATCTTCTTGGCCGATTATATGCCTTCACTTGGTTGTTTTACCCATTCCTGAGGAACCGCTGCGATGAGTGGCCTTGTTAGCCAGCCTCTTAACCTTTACTTTTTCTGAGCAGTTCCACCATTACCGGAACCAGTTGCTACCCTTTATACCACTCGTTCCTCCAGGAGGAGTCAACTTTCAGCTCTTTTCTGAATCCCTAAACATGAAAATATTTTCGATTCCCTTGTCGTTTCGATCTCGTTAAAGTGGTCACAAAATGACATCTACCCAGTATACGTTTACCCCTTTTTCGGGCTAGGATAGATTACTTACGAAAAAGGAATACCCTAGCCTATCGCGACTAGGAGGTTTTCTCAGACATAGTTTTTTACCTTTTCGGATCTGAGGAACTATCTACGAAAAGGGACTGTTGGAGTTTACTTTTCTGCTGTCTTTTCAAACTCTCTAAACATGAAAAGACGTCGAGTTCTTCCTTTGTCAGACTCGTTAAACCCTGATGACATTGGATTCAGTCGTGATGATGCTATTTGAGTCGTTCCTTCCTAGGGCTCGTTAAATGTACTAGGATGGATCCATCCGAAGGACGGGCTTATATGACAAGAATATGGTACCCTCTTCAAGCTTGTGTAAAAATAAAGAGGTACTCGCTAGGAATGGTGGGGGGAAAATGGAACCAACATCATTGTCGCGTCGGCAGTATGTCGCTCTTGAACATGGCACTTTTTTGCATTCGTGTCAGGTTTGGGACATCTCATCTCGTTTTTCACTTGCCTCTGTGGGTTTGGGTAATCCCTTTTGACCTCTCATCTGCTCTTTGCCTCGTCACTATGACCTCTGATCTTTTGATGTCAAATACTGCCAAATCCACTGTCGTGCCGTCAATATGTTCAAGAGAAGTTGACCTCTGCAAAATTCCAACCTTCCTCTGATTCTCATCTGATCGTGATTCACAAAACACTATGTTCCTCTATCTCGCGTCGATGATGTGGGAAACATTATGGCCCACTTTCGATCAAGGTCACTTCCTGTCGACTTCAGCTCATTATCCAAGAAGCTGATCTAGAGACTCCCTTCTGGTGCCTTGGAGCCTGCATGCCTCAATGGCAGGTTCTTCACATTCGACGTGAGGTTTTCATCATTGGCCTCCGATCGAGTGATTCTATGGGTGTTCGATGCTAGCTCATTGATTCACATGTCGTAGATTATACCTGTAGTACCTTGAGGGCCATTATCATTATTGGTGGTACCTCTCGTATCTGTTAACAACTTTCATTATTGGCTGGTAATCAGACGATGTTCCTGCATGTTCGACTCTGGCCCATTTATTCACATGCTTGGACTTGTACTGTGTTCAGGTCGAGATGGAGCACAACACCCTGGATTGTGTCTGTTGTAATCCAGGCTGCGATTTTGTGGATTATTATGATTATTTACATGACTCACTGACTGGATGGCTGCGACCATACCTGAGTCTATTTATCAATCCTCACTGGATGGCTGCGTCCATGCCTTGGATCCGAGTTATTGTATACTCTATTATGGATGGCTGCGCCCATACCACATATATATCATGTATTTGAGACATCAGTTGTACTTCTTCACGCAGATTTTCTGATGGCGAATTTTTCAGTTGGACACGTTCTTGTAAAGCATTTCACCCCTCTCTCTCTCTCGGGCCTCATGCTTTAGGGGGCATCTGTTACACAGCAATTTGTCACCATCCCTGCAATCCCCATCTCACACATTGGAGGGCTCATTTTGTGACCTGTGAGCAGTGATATAACTTGAAAATATTTTCATGGCATCCCCCTGAACAAGAACTTCCATTGCCCTGAAGACATCTCCTTGTGAAAAACCCTAAAAATGGCCCTTTTTGCATTGGCGCGGGCAGTCAGTTTAGTACCCGCGCCAATGGGGAAAATCCTTCAAAGAGGTCGCGCCAATTGGCACTCTGTCCCAGAGTCGCACTCGCGCCAGCCAATTTAAGGGGTGTTTTTTAAAAATAAATGGCGGAAGTTTCATCCTAACAAATTCCTGGACTGCTATCTATCTTGAGTTGGGAGGTTTGGCTACGGATCTCCATAGAGAGGAAGTGGTTTGCCACCTCTCATGGAAGCTTCCTTGATGATAGGGCCAATCCCATGATTATAGGGATCCCAACTCCCCTTCCTCCATCTATAAAAGCTTACCCATCTCCATGGCAAGCTAGTCTTCAAGTTCCCAAATTCCCAAGAGCCTTATGCTGCAAGAGCCTCCATAATTCTCTTAAGGCCGAATCTAAGCAAGGAGACCATTGTCAAGATCCGAAGAGAGAGGTTTGTCCCATCCTTGACAGGCTTTCGAGATGTGTTCTACTGGCGACCCTCCGAAGGAGAATTCAGCGTCAAAACTATGGTTGTATTCTTCCTTTGATTGATTAATAATAAACAACTATTGGTTATGGTTCCACTCTGGTTGTTGTTTATGATGATGAGTTATGTCCTTTCTGACTGACATATAGTTTCATCTACTAGATTTTACGCTTGTGTTTGTTTTTTTTCTCGCACGTGCAGGTGTCCATCACGAAGATCGTGGGGATTATGATCTGCCAGGGCTAAGGAACGGGAGCGCTACCTCTTCTACAGGCAACAGCGTTGGATTCCAGGTAAGCCTTCATCGCTAGTTGGTTTATTTGCAATTAAGAACCTGCACTGTAGCATGAACGATTGTTGCTAGACCCGGTCTGGGCTAGTAGGGATCGCCTCTGTCTGCAGAGGGGATTTACCTCCACAACAGAGACGTTTAGTGAAAGTCTTTATTCCAGATCAAATTTTGGTTGAATGGTTTATCAAATCATTATTGCCCAAAATTACTGAAGATGTGGCCAAAGGAGGCGTTGTTATAGAAGAGAAAGTCATTTCTCAAGCTCAGTACCTTGACCTTGTATATACATAGTCAGGCACTCTATATGACAAAATCCCTGATTTACCAAGAAATGATCGGTTAACTACAACTCCTTCAAGATCTCATGCTGCTGATGGTGTAATTGGTTCTGTTAACACTAGCAAGAGTAAGAAGAAATCTTCCAAGACAACTTCTCCTATTATAACTTTACCCGATTCACCAAAAGGAGATTCTTCCATTGAAACTTCCGTCAATATTCATGTTGTAGAATCATCTATAGCCAAACCTAAAAATGGTGGTAAGAAGAAAGGTAAGAATAAAACCAAAAAATCATCTTCAAAATATAAAAATGATAAAACTTAACCAACTGATGATAAACGAAAACCTCGTTATCCTTGTCTGATCTGTGATAAGGATCATTTTACTAAAGAGTGCCTGCATAGGGCCGAGGTATCAAAATTCATTAAGTGTTCGCCCATACCTGTTGTCTTGAAGGATCCCTTTCCTGCTCAAGATAGTAACATGATTGGATCTTCCTTGAATACGCTAGAAGATATCTTGTTGGTTGCGACGCGATCTCAAAATTATGGTAGTAAAAATCTTGTTGGTGGTAAAGAAGTAGAAAATTCTAATTCAGCATCAACTACATCTCCCTTATTTTCTAATCTGCTGCAGATTGAGAAACCAAATCCTGACTTAGTAATCAAACCACCTGCTAAAGGTGTACTTCATAAATCATCTTTCAATCCACATGTGAGCGCTACTCAGAACTACAATATTGTTGAAGACTTGGTGATTTCCCCTTCAACAATGTCAGCTTTGGAAGTGCTGCAATCATGTCCAGCCCAATGAAAATTACTATTGTTAGCCATAGGAGCTGTAGATCTTCAGGATTCGAACCTAATGATCTTCGATTTGGAAAATTTTACACCCTGCCTACCTCATCAAATGGCTTTTCAAATTCCAGTTTTAGTCAAAATCAAACGTTGCTTTCGTACTGTTATTAATGAAGGGGCTTATACGTGTATCATGTCGTTAAAATGTTGGAAATCACTTGGTTCTCCGACACTTAACCAATTGCCGACTATCCTCAAAGATTTTGATGGAAGAGGATTCCATCCTATGGTATTTTACAGGATCTACCTATAGAGGTCGAAGGAAAAACCGTTAATCTAGATGTGGAAGTGGTTGATGCCCCTCTATATTACAACCTTACCCTAGGTCGCAGTTGGTCTTACGCCATGACTGTTGTTGTATCATCGGTCTTTCGTCTCATCATGTTTCCTCGTAAAGGAAAGATCGTTAAAATAGATCAGCTCTCATATTACTCATCTGACCCAGCCACTACTGATAGCATCCAACATGTCAGAAATTTGACTATCCCTCATAAAGATGTTGGAGTAGGTTTAATTAAAGATTCTGCTTTACTGGAAACTTTTTCCCTACCTTCTCCCAATGCACCACCTCCTATTGCTAATATCAATATTATTACATCAAGTACTATTTCCTTTGATGATCCTTGGATAGTACCTTCAGACTCAAAACTGGATTCTTTCGATGGCACGATGCCTTTGAGTCCTTTTGAAATAGCATATCAAGCAGTACAGTCATTTTCTGATACTCCTTCAACTAAACTTGTTCTAGTGAATGTGATCAATGAGGAATCATTGTCCATATCGATCTCAGCTTCGACATCAATTATGGATCCTCGTCAAAGAGTATTCACTACTGATGAGCATATTCATGAAATTTTGTCTATAGATGAATTACCTTGGGAAGATCGACATCATCGATCTTCATTTTTACCTGATCTCGATCATTTTGAAACTGATTTTTCCTCCATTTTTACCACTGATTATGTCAATGAACCTCGAAATCCTCTCACGAATTCTGATTCTGAATTGAACTTAGCAAACATCTCTATGACAGTTCTTATTGACATCTCAGTAAAACCAATAATTGTTGAAAACATTCATATAGGTGCTTCTTGTATGCCAGATGAACTCTAAGCATATAAAGCCCTATTTCAGAAATTCCGTGACATTTTTTCCTGGTCATATGAAGAAATGCCAGGAATCGATCCATCAATTGTTGTTCATGAAATTAAAACATATCTAGATTCTAAACCTATCCGACAAATATTATGTCAGATACACCCGCGAAAAGCTGTCGCTATTAAAGAAAAAGTTGAGAAATTACTTCGTGCAGGTTTTATTTATCCAATTCCTTTAATGGATTAGGTATCTAATATTGTTCCTGTTAATAGAAAACAAGGGACGATACGAGTATGTATCGATTATAGGGATATAAATCGAGCTTGTCCAAAAGACAATTATCCAACCCCTTATATCGATCAAATTATTGACGATTGTGCCGTAAGTGAAATGTTTCCGTTTATGGATGGATTTTCAGGCTACAATCAAATCAACATACTCCCTAATGATCAACCCAGAACAACTTTCATTTGTCCGAGGGGGAATTTTGCTTACTGCAAATTACCTTTTGGACTTAAGAACGCTGGCACAACTTTTCAGAGGGCAATGTCTTATGAATTTCATGACATTAAACACATTGTGAAACCCTATCTCGATGATTTACCTGCTCATTCATCGCGCAAAGCAAATCATCTTACTCATCTACAAGTTATCTTTATGAGATGTAGGCATTATAGGATTCGTCTTAATCCTCACAAATGTGTCTTTTGTGTTGAATCTGGATGATTATTGGTATTTTTTGTCTCAAATGAAGGCATTTGTGTCGACCCATCGAAGGTTGAGGCTATCATCAAATTACCTCCTCCTTCTACTCTTTGCCAACTCCAAAGTTTGCAAGGGAAAGCGAACTTTTTACGTCAATTCATTCCTAACTATGCTGAGTTAACCAAAGGTTTTACCAGGTTGTTAAAGAAGAATATTCCTTTCTTTTGGGACGAGATCGCTGATCGTTCTTTTGATGCCCTTAAACACGCGTTGACCCATGAACCATTATTGCATCCTCCTAATTACAACTAGGATTAATTTTTATACCTAGTAGCCTCCAATTCTACGATTGGCATGGTATTAGTTCAGGAAGATGAATTCCACAACGAACATGTGATTTATTATCTCAATCGAAATCTGCATCCGACTGAAATCAAGTACTCACATGTGGAGAAATTGGCCTTGGCAGCAGTTCAAGCTGTCCAACGATTTCGTTATTACATACTGTTACGCAAAACAACAGTGATTTATGATTGTAACCCTATGATGTATATTTTGACCAAACAACTGTTAGGGGGGAAATACTCCAAATGGATTGTTATCTTACAGGATTTTGATTTGGAATTTGAAAAATCCAAATCAAAGAAATCATTGGTATTCGTTGAACTTATGTGTGACTTCCCGAGTACTGACATAGAAATTGTGGCAGAACATTCAATTGCAGATGAATATTTGTTTCTTATCAGTACCATTGATCCTTGGTATAGAGACATCATCATTTATCTCCAAACCCAAACTTTTCGGCACGAACTTTCACAGTCACAACGACGAAAAATCCGTTTCCAGTCACAAAAATATCATATTGTTGGTGACACACTATACAGTTCTGGTGCAGAATCTGTTTTTCGACGTTGTCTCACTCTTGATGAAGTTGAAAAGGTTTCAAATGACTGTCACTCTGGAGCATGTGGCGGTCATATGTTTGGGTATGCGACAGCCCAAAATATATTGCGCGCTGGCTATTTTTGGTTGTCCTTATTTAAAGATTGTATTTTTGCTATCCGAAAATGCCACAACTGTCAAATATTTGATCGAAAGATGCATGCACCACCCTGTTACACTGAAAACTGTCACCTTGACATTCTGCTAACTGTATGAGCTCATTATTACTCATACTTCCTCCTTTTGCAAGTCCAATATACCAGCTCCTCATGTCAAGCTTCAAAATCAGAGAAAAATCCCTAAAATCCTCTAAGAATTGGTATCGCACTTTCTCTATGCATTCCCTGCGGTCCCGCACCTAAATCTCAACCTGCCTGCGGAACCATACCGCACGTTCTTTGTGTAATGGGTGCGGACCTCTGTAAAACATAAAAAGGCAAGAAAATGAAGATAAAAAGTGAATTCCAGGTGAATTCTAGAAGATTCTGGATGGGAATTTTCGGGAATGGATACGCTTTGAAGAGGTTCATGCATCCCTCACTTGATGGAGCTAACCCCTTGATGTAAGGAGCTTATCCCTTTGAAGGAGGATTCTATCCCTTCATATTTGGAACTAGAAACCTCCTCTTTTCTACTATAAAAAGAGGCCTTGGGTAGCCTCAAAGGGAGTTCAAGCTTATGAGATTTGAAGTTAAATGCTATTGAGATTTAGACTTAGTTAACTAAGACTTTCCGTGAGGTTAAATCACTCATCTCCATTTGTCTTAGTTCAAAGAGTGCAATGCTTGTCAAAGTAGAGGAGATTCCTGCTTCGGACCCCGGGAGGACCTGCAAAACATCAAGGCACAGGTTGTAAAGGTTTTCTATCTTTGAAATTAATACAAATATACTCATTTCTCTCATTAAACTGTCAATTCATGGTTTATTTCATAAATTCCTTGATCATTATGATAAGTATGATTTGTAATAATGTCTATACAGGTGCTGCTTAATCTTTTTGCTTGTTTGTGATTGCAGATATACGACGAACGTTCTTTCAGTGCACGGGAAGGACTTCAACAAAATCAAGCAAGCGTTGGACATAAGGTAGGCCTTACACCCGTATAGTGTTTTTATAGATCTTATATGCTTAGAGAGAGATTAGTATAATTCGCTGTTTGTTGCTAGTTACCTTTTGTACTAGAGAGATCGGTCTTGTCCGCAAGACGGATTAATCTACACAACAAAATGGTGACCATACTGGGGAAGAACTTGTTTGTTCTTGGTTCTCTTTGATTTTTGACTTGAGAAAACGTTTTTTCTGGTTTTTGATTGATTCACATCTGTCTGGGTACTTTAGATTTTTTCTGTTTTTGAAAATTTAGAAGTGTTTTGAGTTTTTCTATAATTTTTGCTAGGACCGCACTCTGCATAACTTTGACAGTGCGGGCAGTTTCGCACGTTCTTTACAGAACACAGTGCGGGACCCCACCTGTCAACACTGCTTACATGCGGACCCTGTAAAAATTTTAGAAAATTTCTAGGTTTCTTTTTCTGGTTAATTTTTAGATCTTTGGTTTCTGCCCAGACTGGTTATTGTGTCTATCAAGAATTCATTGTGTATGAACTCTAACAATGTTAGTGTTTTGAATGATTTTCTAGGAGATTTTGCCGATTGGATTATTTTTCTTGCTTGGTCTTTGTAGTGATTCAAACTTTTGACAATTTACAGTATCTCAGATTACATTGATCTCTTTTTGTCTTTTGAATCCGACCTGATTGTGGAAACATCCTATGTTCAGAAATTAAGCCTTTTGATTTCTTTGCAAATCTTCGAAAGAACTTGCTTTAAAGTTTTGAATTTCATTCTTTGAGTGTTTTTGATCTGTTTGTTATCTGAACGAATAGATTCTTAGTTTGCTGAACAACTAAGAGAAACATTCATAAAAAGAAAAACTCTAAAAAGCTTTTACTCAATTTAGATTAGTTCTCAAAATTAGTTTTTATAGTTTTGAATAGTTTTAATTTTTGTAGATTTCTTTCGAAAGAGAATTGTTTTGTAGCTTCTTGTTTGGAAAAGAAAAGAGTTTTTCTTGTGAGCTTTGATAGTTTATTGAAAAGACAAAATAGTTTCTTTCAATTAGTTTTCATGTTTGAAGAAGGAATTTAAAGGTTGCATTCTCTAACTCTTCTTTAGATAGAAAGTTCATTGAAAGAAAAAAAAAAAGAATTGAATATCATCATAGGTGCATTTTAGTGTTTTTGGAAGTCGAGTCTTCACATCATACAAAGTTTCATTTCCGCGCCCATGACTTAAGAAACAGCTCTTAAAAGTAACGCTTAAATAAAATTCATCTAGTAATATTTTTATTTCTAGGGCTCTCATCACCAACATAGCTTAGGCTAGTATCTTGGAGTAGGGACTAGTTAACTCTCCAAGATAGATAAAACAAACAAGTAGATTTATCTTGCGGTAGGAAGAATTCCAGTTGTTGCATGTATGCTCTGGGAAGCTCCTCTTAAAGGAGTTAAGCACGAGATCATATCTGAACCAGTGGGGTAATCAATCCTTCCTCATTGGGAACGATAGAAGATATACACGTATTAAAAACGGTAAACCTCGTATAGACCATTGTCGAGGAGCCAGGGGTCACTTGTCGGTAAACCTTGGATTCTGTTCAAGGAGCCTTCAAGGGGATTGAGCTTTGTTACTCTGCCCTTGCGTGTGTATCGGATCGTAGACTGTTCCCCCAGGTATATTTGTTTCAGTTGGTAACCGTAGAGGCCATAATCTTTAAGGATTCTTTCCTAAGGTGACGGTGGAGGGAAGATCCCACTGTACCTGGAACAGACGTCGACTAGACTCACTTGGACTCTCTGGGGGGTTTTCTTCACTCGAGATGGTTATGTGAAGAAACTTGTGCCAGTCTGTTTCATTAAGCAGGTTGTCGGGGTAACTGTTCCAACCGCCCTTTTCGTGTTAAAACTCTACTAAGTTGGATTTCATCACCAACTAGTGTTTTTAATACGGAAAGTTACTTGTTTGTGTGTGGTTTGAACTCTTAGATTTTTAAGCGAATGATTCAATTGTTTTTTTCTTAGAGACTTTAGGTGTTTTCATTGAAATTTTTCTTTGTTTGCGTGTGATTAGATAATTTTTAATCGTGGCGGAATTGCCGAGACAATCCCGGAGAATACAAGGGAAACCCCCTGAATATACACCAGGTCAACTTGAAGGGCTTCGAGCTCTGGTACCACACAGTAGCCGTAGACTTAGATCAACAGAAGCTGAAAGCTCTGCTATTGTAATACATCCCGATCATCAAATTCCTACAACAGAATATATTCAAGAACCGATTTCAGTTTCTGAAGTCACTGAAAATATTTCTCCTACTGGAGAATTATCTGACGAACCTGAAATCTCTGAGCCTGAAACTGAATCTTCTGTGTTAGAAACATCTTCAGGATTTATCTCACCAACTTCTAGCGATCCAGGTTCACCAAGGGTTAGAAATATCATTACCGAAAATCTTCCTTCTGGACTAATTTCTATAGAAGAACTTACTAATCCAGACGAAGACATATCTCTTCCCAACTCCCCTCAATCGTTAAATCTTAGGGAGCGTGAATCTATTTTCTACAGCCCTATTCGAACTAATCCCTGGTATCTTTCTTTAACCGATTTTTTAGAGAATCCGGGTCTTGCTTTCTATCCACCTCGAGTTCCATTTCATCCTACACCCAGAGGTTACTATCCGTCATCTATTATGGCTGGAGAGTCATCCATGTTTTCGCAAACGCCTGAATCTTTTTTACATGGTGGTCCTTCTGTTCCTGCGGGATATCAGTCTTTGTCTGGTACTTTCTCAGGAGCAACTCCTCAACCTATCAAAAATGTGTTATCATCTGGTCTTGGTGGACTTAAAATTGAAACGTCGAACGCAGAGCAAGTTTATATGATGTCCGGTAACATTCCTAATCCTCAAGCTCAAGGCAGTCAGTTTCCTTCTAGGGGTCAACCTCAAGGAACTCAGTTACCGCCTGGGGGGCAACCTCAGGGTAGTCAATTACCGCCTGGGGGGCAACCTCAAGGTAGTCAGTTACCACCCGGGGCACAACCTCAAGGTAGCTTTTTCCCAGGACAACCTGTGGATCCATATTATTTTGGGGGGCAACCCCAAGGACAGTACATACCTCAGGGTTACCAACCTCAAGGACAGTACATTCCTCAAGGTCAACCCCAAACTCAATATGCTCCTCAAGGTCCTCAACAACCCCAACTTCAGTACGTGCCTCAAGGTTATCAACCTCAAGGGCAGTACCCAATGCAAGGTTACCAACAGCCTTCTGGTCAACCATCTGTTCAAGGAGCTGGAACTTTACCTTATTATCAACCCTACGTTCAACCAGGTTTTGGTCCTTACGTTCAACCTTCTATGGGACCATACCCCGGAATGATGGTGTGGGATCCGTCCCAATATCAATAGCCTTTGCAGCCTAATGTGCAGTTACCTTATCAACCTGGTCAGCCTTTGGTTTCTGGTTCAACCCAGCAGCCTGTTCAGCCAGCTATTCAAACTCCTACACCTAGTTCAGTTCAGCAGGCTGGGCCTAGTACACCCCAGACTCCACCCCAAACTACTGCAACTGCTGCAACGCCTGTTCAACCTGTTACACCTATTTCTGGAGTATCTGTAGCCCCGAGTTCGGCTATCCCTGTATCCGTGCAAATCCCTCAAGTCTCTGTACCTCAGTCAGGACCTTCAGCTCAGACTACAGTTCAGATGCCTGCAGGACAAGCCGGTACAAGTACAGTTGTTACGAGTCAACCTCAGTTTACTTATCAACCATACCAAGGACAGCCGCAATACGGTCCCTATGTTCAGAATCCAAGCTATCAACCATACCCTGGTTATACTTATCAACAACCTCAGTATGGTCCGATTCATCCCGGTTATCCAGGAGGTTATACAATACCCAATGCTAATCCGATTCCTAGTTATCCTGGGTATCCGCCTCCTGGATCTGCTTTGGCTTCTCAAGGTTTTCGTGACCCTAACCGTCAATTACCGTTCATCACAACTTTGGACTTACCTGATTTGACGCGCCTTACAAATGATCCTATTTTTTATTATCAGAACTGGCCGTCAATGCCTCATAAGTTGCCTAGTGATATACCGAAATTTGAAGGTAAGTCAGGAGAGGATCCATCAAATCATGTTATGACTTATCACCTTTGGTGTGCATCTAATTCGATTATTGATGATTCGATTCGCTTACGTCTTTTTCAGAGGACACTCATAGGTCTTGCAGCCAAATGGTACATTGAGTTGCCACGAGGCTCGTTTCATAATTTCAGTCAGTTAGCAACGTCTTTCTTAACTCATTTCCAGTTGCCTGTCAGATACGACAATGGCACAGAATTATTAACTTCACTAAAACAATCTACGTCCATGTATATTTCCGATCACATTCATGAGTGGCGACGTAGACGACGTTTGGTGAAGGTTTATATTCCGGATCAAATTTTGGCAGAATGGTTTGTGAAATCATTACTGCCCAAGATCAATGAAGATGTAGCTAAGGCTGGTGTTGTTACTGAAGAGCAAGTAATTGCTCAGGCTCAGTACCTTGACCTCGTTTATACGCAGTCAGGTACTCTACATGAAAAAATTCCTGATTTACCCAAACAAGGTCAAATAGCTGCTGCTCCTTCAGGGTCTCATGCCGCTGACGGTATGATTGGTACAGTTAGTTCTAAAAGTAAGAATAAATCCTCAAAGAATTCTTCTCCAATTATAACTCTACCTGATTCCCCGAAAGGAGAATCCTCTCAAGAAGTTTCTGCCGATATTCATGTCGTTGAAACATCTACGGCAAAATCAAAATCCGGTAGTAAAAAGAAGGGGAGGAACAAAAACAAGAAAAAATCGAAAGAGAAAACAGATAGAGAAGAATCCAATGACGAGAAACGTAAACCTCGCTATCCTTGCTTCATTTGTGAACAAGATCACTTCACAAAAGAATGTCCATATCGAGAGGAGGTGACGAAACTCATTAAACGATTGCAACAACTTGCTGTCTTGAAGGATCCTTTTCCAGTTCAAGATAGTAAGATGATTGGTTCTTCCTCGACTACTTTAGAAGAGCCTATTATGATGATGTCTCATGTAAGGATTGCGACGCGATCGCAAGATTACGGTTCTAAGAATCCCGTTGATGGCAAAGAAGGAGAGTCTTCTAATGCCAACACATCAAATACAACTCCTCCTATTTCCGGTCCGCTACAGATCGAGAAACAAAATCCAGACTTGATAATCAAACCGCCTGCTAAAGGTGTTCTTCGTAAATCAGCTTTCAATCCACATGCGAGAGCTGCTCAGAATTACAACATTGTTGAAGATTTAACTGTTTCTCCTTCAGCAATGTCGGCTTTGGAAGTGCTGCAATCGTGTCCAGCACAACGTAAATTGTTATTGTCTGCCATAGGAGCTGTTGATGTTCAGGATTCTAACCTTATAATCTTCGATTTAGAAACTAGTACACCGCATCTTCCTCACCAAATGGCTTTCCAGATTCCAGTGTTAGTCAAAAACATACCTATTTTTCGGACTGTGATTGATGAGGGAGCCTCAACGTGTATTATGTCGCTTCAGTGTTGGAAATCTCTTGGTTCTCCTACACTTAACCAATCTCCGACGATTCTAAAAGCTTTTGATGGTCGAGGTTTTCAACCTTATGGTATTTTGCAGGATTTACCCATAGGGGTTGAAGGGAAAATTGTTAATCTAGATGTGGAAGTGGTTGATGCCCCTCTAGATTACAACCTTCTACCGGGTCGTAGTTGGTCTTATGCTATGACTGCTGTTGTCTCTTCGGTCTTTCGACTTATAAAATTTCCATATCAAGGAAGGATCGTGACAATAGATCAGTTAACTTATTTTTCGTCAGACCCAGCCTCTACAGAAACAATCCAGCATGTTGGTAAAACGGTTATCCCTTATAAGGATGTTGGAGTAGGTTTGGTTAAAGATTCTGGTTTGCTAGGAACTTTTTCCTTTCCTCCTCCTAACGTATCGTCTTCTACTGCAACTATTCATATGATTTCGTCAGACACAGTTATGTTTGATGATACTTGGATTATTCCTTCAGAATCCGAGATAGATTCATTTGATGGCGCGATGCCTTTGAGTCCATTTGAAATTGCGTACCAGACTGTATAGTCTTTTTCCAACCCCTCTTCAACCGAAACCGATCCAATGAATGGGATCCAAGAGGAATCGCTTTCTATTTCTAGTTCAGATGCAACGACATTTCCTGAAATTGTTCATACAGATGAGCAAATTCGTGAGTTTTTGTCTGTTGATGATTTACCATGGGAAGATCTTCATCACCGGTCTTCATTCTTACCTGAATTAGATCATTTTGAAAATGATTTCGCTTCAATTTTTACTGCTGAATATGCCAAGGAACCTCAGAATCCATTGCAAAATCCCGATTCTGAGTTAAATTTGGAAAATATATCTAGAACGGTTCCAATTGACATTTCAGTAAAACCAGGAATAATTGAAAACATTCATATAGGTGCTTGTTGTATAGATGAAGAAATTCAGATTTATAAAGCCCTATTTCAAGAATTCCATGACGTGTTTGCCTGGTCTTATGAAGAAATGCCAGGAATTGATCCATCGATCGTAGTTCATGAGATTAAGACTTACCCGGATGCTAAACCTGTTCGTCAACGATTACGTCAAATACATCCTAGAAAAGCTGCTGCTATAAAAACTGAAGTTGAAAAATTACTTCGAGCAGGATTCATTTATCCAATCCCCTTAACGGATTGGGTATCGAATATTGTTCCTGTTACTAAAAAACAAGGAACGATAAGAGTATGTATCGATTATAGGGATATTAATCGAGCGTGTCCAAAAGACAATTATCCAACTCCCTATATCGATCAGATAATCGACGAGTGTGCTGGTAGTGAACTATTCTCCTTTATGGATGGTTTTTCCGGCTACAATCAAATAAACATACTCCCTGCAGATCAACCTAAAACAGCTTTCATTTGTCCATGGGGAACGTTTGCCTATTGTAAACTACCTTTTGGACTAAAGAACGTTGGAGCAACTTTTCAACGGGCTATGTCTTATGCATTTCATGACATTAAGCACATTGTTCAGCCATATCTTGATGATTTACCTGCTCATTCATTACGTAGGGCCGATCATCCCACTCATTTACGAGCAATTTTTATGAGATGTCGGCATTATCGGATAAGTTTGAATCCACATAAATGTGTTTTCTGTGTAGAATCGGGTCGTTTACTGGGATTTGTTGTTTCAAAATCAGGCATTCGTGTCGATCCTTCGAAGGTAGAAGCTATTGTTAAATTGCCTCCTCCTTCGACATTACGCCAACTCCAAAGTTTGCAGGGGAAAGCAAACTTTTTACGTAGGTTTATTCCGAACTATGCCGAGCTCGCAAAGGGTTTTACCCGGTTGTTGAAATAGAAAAATACGCTTCGTTTTACTAGGAAAACGTAATCCGCTCCTCGTTTTCCGACGTTGTCTAACCATGAAGAAGCCGTAGAAGGTGTTAAATGATCGTCATTCCGGAGCATGTGGAGTGGTCATATGTCCGGGTGGTGCCACTACCCAAAAGATAAGAGCCAGGCGTGTGTGCTATTTCTGGCCAACATTATTTAAAGATTGTATTTATGCGGTTCGGAAATGCCACAACTGTCAAATTTTTTATCGAAAAATGCGCGCGCCACCCGCTCCTCTTCACCCTATAATTGTTGTTGGTCCTTTCGCAAAATGGGGTATCGATTTTATCACATGTAACCCTCACTCGGCTGGGGGGCATGCCTATATTATTCTCGCAGTAGATTATTTTACGAAATGGGCCGAGGCGATGCCTACATATTCAGCTGACGGCAAGACTGCTGCAACATTCGTATTTAATCATATAATTGCTAGGTTTGGTGTTCCTCAAGCTATTATTACGGATCATGGAAGTCATTTTCGGAATATCATGATGACTGAACTAACAGAACAACTTGGCCTACGCCATGATAGTTCCACTCCATACTATCCACAAGCAAATGGTCTGGTTGAAGCCATTAATAAAGTTTTAGTCACCATGATTAAACAAATCATTGGTATTCACAAGACGAATTGGCATTCCATGTTATTTTCAGCGCTTTGGGCATATCGAACCTCAGTCAAAACATCAACGGGTTTCACTCCTTTTCAACTGGTCTACGGTTTAGAAGTTGTGCTGCCGATTGAATGCGAAATACCGTCACTAAAATTAGCCGTAGAATTACTTCCAGCTACGTCTGAAGAGGAAAAACGTTTCTTGTACTTGGCCCAATTAGATGAGAATCGATGAAGTGCTGCAATAGCAAACGAGGCTCATGTTAAAAGGATAAAAGCTCAGTATGATAGAAATGTGACCCCTCGAAATTTTTCAGAAGGAGACCTAGTTTTACTTTATGATCAAGCTAATGACAAGCTAGGAGCTGGGAAGTTCGTGCCTATGTGGCATGGTCCTTACATTGTGAAACGAAAGTTAGCAAAAGGGGCCTATGAGTTGATAGATTTTGACGGTGTCCCTTTGGATAAACCCAGAAATGGGCTTTATCTAAAGCGATATTATGCTTAAACGAGGTGTGGAGATTTTGTTAGTTTAGATTTCTTTACTGCTGGTGTGTTAGATTAGAAAAGTGTGCTTAGTTTAGAAGTGTGTTTTTGTCACTATTCCTGCTTATCTGAGTTTTACTCTTGATATTGCAGATGTCGACGTCTCTTCAAACCTACATTGGTTTTGCTGATGGTGTTTGTCGTAGTACACGGAACATTTCTTCCGCAGCTTGGGTTATCTATTCACCCTCTGACGAGTTAGTATCCATGCATGGGGTAAGCCTTGGTCAAACAACAAATAACATTGCCGAGTATAGTGCAGTGATTGAGTTATTATCTGAATCCATATCTTTTGGAATTCGGAGTTTGATTGTAAGGTTGGATTCTGAACTTGTTGTATTACAACTTAACATGGTTTATACCATTATAAATCCGGTGTTATTACGGTTATTTTTGAGAGTTCGTCTCTTGGAACGTGAGTTTGATTATATTGAATATCAGCATATTCCAAGACATTTAAATACATTAGCAGATTCAATTGCTTCTAGTATGATAAATAGACATTTGCAATAATTAAAAGCAGTAAAACAAACAACATTCATATATGTACACAGATAGCCGTCAAAATAGTGATATATATCATAGGAGTGTGTTCAAAAATATACATCGTCTTCGATCATAGGTTGGAAACACCTTATGATCGGCAAAAATGATAATACAAAAGTACAAAAATGAGTCTATACGATCATCCCATCACTGATGATGATCTCGATAGGAAACAACTGCTTGGGCCACCCTGCATAGGAACCTCCTGAAAGGTCCTGGGACTCCAATCACATATCTTTGTAGCCTGAGAGGGATGTCATCTATGCTGGTCTCTGGTATATCTAGAGTCAAGTGCTCTAGATGATGCTCCAAATCAGTCAAAATCTCTACTGATTGGCCTGCTGGGGCTGGTGCGGGCGCAACTGGTTGTCTCCTCTCGAAAGGTTGGAGATGAGCTGGTCGTTGTGGACCCACATCTGTATTCAAAAAAACTTTTGGTTATTAATTTTCTAAGACGATAAAAAATTAAAAAAAATTAGAACTTAGCAAACATTGAAAAATGTTTTACCTGAATCATCCCACTGTTCCCCTGCAGGGAGAGACATCTCTCTGTCGCCGCGGAAATCCATCCCGACATACGGAAAATCCTCTATCATGAAAACTTGGCGATCCAGCCAACGAAAATATGAAGCAGGGAATCGTACAATCTCAGTGCCCTCAATAGCATGACGGGCCATCAACGCGGACCAGCGAACCATTCTCGGTTCTCGAGGTCGACCGGCATCAACTGAAATACTCTGTGGAGCTAATTGAGGAATCCTCTCCAAAGCAAAAGAAACGACAATGGATCCATATCCAAAGTTTTTTAGTTTCCCGGTTTTTGCTCTGGTAAGTTGGCCTTTTATATTGGCCAACACAGCTTCGCACCAGTTGAAGATGGTGCCGCGAAAATAGTCCACAGCAATGCGCATTTGGGAACCAGTAGCTACATGAAGCGCGGCGCTCCCACATAGTTTGGTAACAGTGAATGCTATAACCTTCAGTTCAGGACGGATGATATGTTTTATGTCAATCCGTTTGTCCCGAGGATTTGCCTGATCATTGCAAAATTCGAGTTGAAGACTAGCGACAGTTTGGCCACCTGGCCTAGTCCCAAACAAGGATACATGTTCGCCCCTCTTGGACAAACCAGTCAAAAAATATATATCCTCCAGCTCAATTTCGAGCCGGTGGCCACCAATGAAGAAACACTGGTCCTCTACGTGCCATCTGTCTACCAACCATGTTAAGAGTTCCACTTGTGCCCTCATGCCAGAGATGGCCCAGAATTTGTATAAGCAGCATGCTTTTAATGCTCTTTGTGTGGGAAAATGAAGTATTGCAGCTTCATCCACTTCCTCATGCTCCCTTTCTCGCCAAATAAGCATCTTGTTAATCCTGCAACACAAAATAAGGCAAATTAGAATGATTTCATTTGAGAAATTTTGGCAGAAAAATGAGAAAACCGTGTTTTAAAAATGACCGCGCGGGTACCGCACCTGTTCTTTGTAAACAGAGCGTAGCTCCGCATGCGAGATGTGTGTCGGGTGCGGTACCCTCGATTTTTTCCCGTTCAGAAAAAATCGGGGTCCGCAGGTAACCTGTGTCCCGCCTGCGGACCCCGCGGGTGCATTTTTGAACCAATTTTTGCCCTAAAAAAAATCAAACTAAAGCCTAAAAATGAATTTTAAACGGATGAAAAACAAGGTAAGGAGGTCGTGGATTACCTGGGGCTGACGATTTTCGATTCCAGCGGTTGAATTTTCCAGAATCTTCACGGGAACTTTTTTATCCAAAAGCTTTTTACTTTTCACTCTGCAACTGAACGGTAAAAATGAAATAGAAAAAGTCCTTTTTATAAGTTTTTTCGAATGAATGAATTTTTAATTTGTTTATTTTTCACTTTAAAAGGGTATTTTTTGAAAGCATTTTTACTTATCTTAAACATGTATGTGTAATGTTTTGAGTTTTTGTGCAGAAACAGGATTTTTCAGGTGAAATGATCGTTTTTCAACAAAGAGCATACTTTTATCACTTTTTCGGACTCTTTCAAAAATTTTACGAAAAAGCGAAACCTTGGAGTCCTCTTTAAGCTCTTTTCAGACTCTCTAAATATGAAAAGATTGCCGAGTACTCGACTATTCAAACTCGTTAAAGTAAATGAACAGTCGTCCCTTCAGTATAAGTTTACCCCTTTTACGGACTGAAATGGACTATTTACGAAAAAGGTATACGTTGACTAAATACGGTCAATAGAGTTCTCTCCCGCATTATTTTATCCTTTTTCGGGCTCGAGAGACTAAATTGACGAAAAAGAACACCCATGGAGTTTTCTTAAGTTTTTCTTCTGACTCCCTAAAACTGAAAAACACCGAGTTTCTCCTATACTGGACTCGTTAAAACTTAACAGTAAAGGACCTGTTTAATTTTCAACAGGAACGAACCACTCCTTCTTAGGGTTCGAATTTTAAACTAACTTGGACTCATCCGAAGGATGAGCTTATAACCAAGCAAATGTTATCCTCCTCAAGCTTGTCAAAAATAAAGAGGTACTTGCCAGAAATGGTGGGGGAAAAGAGAGAAAAATGGGTGTGTTTGTTGTACTTTAAAATTGTTCGAAAACTCAGTCGACCACTCTTGGACACGACACTTATTTTCACCTGGGTTGGGAAATCCTTTGCCTAACAGTTAATCAAACCATATTGAAAATTTTCAGCCGGTTTCTGGGTATTAGCTTTGGGTCAATTGTCACCAAGCCATCTGCAGTGTCGTTATGTGTCCAAGAGAACAATTCAAATAAAACCATTCATCTGCAAAATATCTGTCATCCATCTTTGACCATCCCTGAGTCAGTCCTTGCTAATATATTTTCAAAACTTGATCTATGATTTCGTGTTGTGGGCTTGCCTACGACAGATCGCTTTCTATCGACATCAACACACTATCTAGGAAGTTGATCCAGAAATCGCCAGTACCTTGAAATTTGCATGCCTCAATGGCAGGTTTCTCGCTTTCGACGACAGGTTGCATCAATGACCTTCGATCGAATGACTCCGTGACATGTTCGACTTCAGCTCATTCATTCACATTTCATGGACTGTACTGAGTACTTTGAGAGCCATTGACATTACCGGTGGTTTCTCTCACACTTGTTAACAGTTTACATCATTGACTGGTAATCAAGTGGTTTCTACCATGTTCGACTTCGACACATTCATTCACATGGATAGAATCGTACTGGTTCGAGATGCGGAAATCAAGACCCTGGATCTAGTTTCCACCATCCAGGCTGCGAGGAATTTTGTTGTCATATATACAGTAGACTATTGATAAACAGATGGCTGCGTCCATACTGTGTCTACATATATCTGTATTATGATGTATTCAAAATCATTCCTGTATCAGAACGATTTCAGTTAGTTCATAGTTAGTTTTTATCTGAGTATGGGAATGCCTACCTCAGTGATGACATATACATGTATATATTTTGCATTGAATGTTTTTACAGGTACCGACTGGGGTGTCCATAGGATGATCTTTGAAATGATAAAGTACTGCACTCTTCATATATGACAGACTATAGCTTCATCTATTACAGACTTTGCACTTTAGGGGGCAATTTGTTACATTGAAAACTGTCACCTTGACATTCTGCTGACCGTATGAGCTCATTATTACTCATACTTCCTCCTTTTGCAAGTCTAATATACCAGCTCCTCATATCAAGCTTCAAAATCAGAAGATAATCCTTAAAATCCCCTAAGAATTGGTATCGCACTTTCTCTATGCATTCCCTGCGGTCCCGCACCTAAATCTCAGCCTGCATGCGGAACCATACCGCACGTTCTTCGTGTAATGGGTGCGGACCTCTGTAAAACATAAAAAGGCGAGAAAATGAAGATTAAAAAGTGAATTCCAGGTGAATTCTAGAAGATTCTAGACGGGAATTTTCGGAATGGATACGCTATGAAGCTGGTTCATGCATCCCTCTCTTAATGGAGCTAACCCCTTGATGTAAGGAGCTTATCCCTTTGAAGGAGGATTCTATCCCTTCATATTTGGAACTAGAACCCTCCTCTCTTTCACTATAAAAAGAGGCCTTGGGTAGCCTCAAAGGGAGTTCAAGCTTATGAGATTTGAAGTTAAATGCTGTTGAGATTTAGACTTGAGTAACTTAAGACTTTCTGTGAGGTTAAATCACTCATCCTCATTTGTCTTAGTTCAAAGAGTGTAATGCTTGTCAGAGTAAAGGAGATTCCTGCTTCGGACCCCGGGAGGACCTGCACAACATCCAGGCACAGGTTGTAAAGGTTTTCTATCTTTAAAGTTAATACAAATATACTCATTTCTCTCATTAAACTGTCAATTTGTGGTTTATTTCATAAATTCCTTGATCATTATGATAAGTATGATTTGTAATAATGTCTATACAGGTGCTGCTTAATCTTTTTGCTTGTTTGTGATTGCAGATATACGAGGAACGTTCTTTCAGTGCACGGGAAGGACTTCAACAAAATAAAGCAAGCGTTGGACATAAGGTAGGCCTTACACCCGTATAGTGTTTTTATAGATCTTATATGCTTAGAGAGAGATTAGTATAATTGGCTGTTTGTTGCTAGTTACCTTTTGTACTAGAGAGATCGGTCTTGTCCGCAAGACGGATTAATCTACACAACACACCCGCTCCTCTTCACCCTATAATTGTTGTCGGTCCTTTTGAAAAATGGGGCATTGATTTCATGTAACCCTCACTCGGCTGGGGGGCATGGGTATATTATTCTCGCAGTAGATTATTTTACCAAATGGGCCAAAGCGATGCCTAAATTTGCGGTAGATGGAAAAACTGTAGCTACTTTCGTGTTCAATCATGTGATTGTTCATTTCGTCGTACCCCAGGCAATAATTACTGACCATGGGAGTCCTTTTCGAAACATCATGATGACCGAACTGACTGATCAACTTGGCCTGTGCCATGACAGTTATACACCATATTACCCACAAGCCAATAGTCTGGTTGAAGCTATCGATAAATTTTTAGTCACCATGATCAAACGAATCATCGGAATTCATAAATCGAATTGGCACACCATGCTTTTTTCAGCACTTTGGGCATATCGAACCTCAGCAAAAACATCGACAGGTTTTACCCCTCTTCAACTGGTTTACGATTTAGAAGTGGTATTACCGATTGAATGCGAGATATCGTCACTCCAACTAGCCATAGAGTTACTACAAGCCACTTCTGAAGAGGAGAAACACTTTTTGTACTTATCTCAATTAGATGAGAATCGGCACACCGCTACATTAGCTACCAAAGCTCATATGAAACGAATGAAAGCTCAGTATGATAGAAGTTTTACACCTCGTATTTTTTCAGAAGGAGACCTAGTCTTGGTTTATGATCAAGCTAATGATAAGCTAGGGGCTGGGAAATTTGAACCCATGTGGCATGGTCCTTATATTGTGAAGCAACAGCTTGCAAAAGGGGCATATGAACTGATTGACTTTGACAGGGTCTCTTTAGGCAAACCCAGAAATGGGCTTTATCTGAAGAGATATTATGCTTGATTATTGTGTGGAGATCTTCCCTGTATATTAGTTATTTTCATAAGCTAGCGTGTTGTAGATTATAAGAGCATGCCTATTTTAAGTGTGCTTTTACTACTATCCCTGCTTATCTAGATCACTCTTGATTTTGAAGATGTCGACGTCCCTTCAAACATACTTTGGTTTTGCTGATGGTGCTTGTCGTAGTTCACAGAACATTTCTTCCACAGCTTGGGTTATTTATTCACCCACTGATGAGTTGGTATCTATGCATGGAGTAAGCCTCGATCAAATGACGAACAATATTACAGAGTATAGCGTAGTTATTGAGTTATTGTCTGAGTCAATTTCATTTGGAATTTGAAGTTTGATCATTAGGTTAGATTTTGAACTCGTTGTATTACAATTGAATAGAGTATATGCAATTAAAAAACCAGTTTTGTTAAGATTATTTTTTAAAGTTCGTCTCTTGGAACAAGAATTTGATTATATTGAGTATCAGCACATTCCGAGAAATTTAAACACATTAGCCGATGCAGTAGCTTCTAGTGTTATAAACAGATATTTGCGATAATTAAAGTAGTAGATCAAAATAACATTAGATAACATGTTAAGACAAATAACTGGAAATAGTAGTAATATCATAGCATAAGAGTAGTGTTTTCAAAAATATTACATTGTCCTCGGTCATAGGTTCAAAACGCCTTATGATCAGAAAATAGTGATACAAAAAATGATATAAGTCTACAATATCAATCATCCACTATCCGTGGTGATGTTCATGATAAAATACTACAGCTCGTGCCACCTTGCTCAAAAATCTCATGAACGGTCCTAGAACCCCGATAACATATCTTTGTAAGTGGAGCGGAATGTCATCTATGGTAGTCTGTGGAATATCTAAATTAAATCGCTCCAGATGGTTTTCCAGGTCGGTAAGGACCTCTACTGTCTGATCCTGTGATGGTGGTAGTGTTGTAGCTAGTTTCCTATCAAAAGGATGGAGAGTGGCTGGTTGACGTGGACCCACATCTGCATTTGAAATTTTTGTCATCATTTTTGGACGATTCAAAAAATAAAATTAAAATTAAAATTTAGAACATGTCAAAATGATTCTTACCTGAGTCATCCCATTGTGTCCCTGGAGGAAGAGACATCTCTCAGTCACCGTAGAAATCTATCCCAACATAAGGGAAATCTTCTATTGTGAAGATTTGATTCTCTAGCCAATGGAAATATGTTGGGGTAAATTGAACAACCTTGTCACCTTCACTATGACGGGCCATCAATGCAACCCATCGAACCATTTGAGGCTCTTTGACTCTACCATGATTAACTGAAATCAGCAGTTGGGCCAAAGAAGGAATTCTCTCTAAAGCAAATGTAACAATGATTTCTCCATATCTGAATTTTTTCAACTTCGCGTTTTTTGCTCTAGTCAGTTGGCCTTTGACATTGGCCAACACTGCCTCACACCAATTGAAAATGGTGCCTCTAAAGCAGTCAACAGCAGTTTGCATTTGGGATCTTGTAGCAACATGTGGAGCTGCGCTCCCACACAACCTGGTTACTGTAAATGAAAACACTTTGAGCTCAGGACGAATAATCATTTTTATGTCAATACGTCTATCCTTGGGGTCTGCTTCTTCATTGCAAAATTCTTCCTGAAGGCTAGTGACAGACTGGCCACCTGCCCTAGCCCCAAACAAAGAGAGTGACTCACCCCTCTTTGATAAACAGTGAGAAATTATATATCTTCCAGCTCAATTTCGAGCCTGTGACCTCCAATGATAAAGCATTGTTCCTGGACATCACATTTGTTTACTAGCCAGGTAACTAAATCTACTTGAACCCTCATACCCTGAATGGCCCAAAATTTGTGCAAACCGCATTCTCTCAATACACATAATGTATGCAAATGTTACATGGCAACCTCATGAACCTCTTCATGCTCATGTTCTCTCCACTCAAGCATTGTAGATATCCTACAATGGACAAATTAAAAGGTCAGAAACAATTTGAGTAAGAAAGTTTGGTTTAAATTGGGAGATTTATTCATTTTATTTTTTCTTACGACGCATCCACACTTATTTCATAAAAACAGTGTGTGGATCTGCACGTATCTTATGCATAAGGTGCGGGGCCACGACAATTTTCCCTTTGTAAAATTGTCGAGGTCCGCAGGTTTCATGTGTTTTACCTGCGAACCCCTGTGAGCGATTTTTTGAACATATTTTCCTCCTTAAAATGCAATTTAAGCCCTAAATTAAGAAACTAAATGGAAAAAAATGAAGGTAAGGATGATGTGGATTACCTGGAACTGACGGTTTTTTATTCTGACAGGTGAATCTTTCGTAATATCCTCTGGAACGTTTTTTACCAAAAGCTCTCAATTTGCACTCTGAAATAAAATGGTAAAAATGATTTAGAAAAGTTCCTTTTTATAAGATTTTTTGAATAAATAAAATATAATTTTATTTATTTTCCACTTTGAAAAGTCGTTTTCCAAATTATTTTTACCAATCATAAACAGGTATGTTTAATTTTTGAGTTTTTGTGCAGAATACAGGATTTTCGGGTGAAATGGTCCTTTTGACAAAGGAGTATACTTTTTATCACTTTTTCAAAACTCGGTAAAAATTATGAAAAAGCGAATGAGTACATTTTTATCACTTTTTTGAACTCGTTAAAGCTTACAGAAAACCAAAACTGCTGAGTATACTTTTATCACTTTTTCGGACTCTTGAAAATTACGAAAAAACGAAACCTTGGAGTACTTTTTTAGACTCTTTAAAGATGAAAAGATTACTGAGTACTTGACTATTCGAACTCGTTAAAGGAAATGAACAGTCGTCCCTTCAGTATAAGTTTACCCCTTTTCTGGACTGAAATGGAGTATTTACAAAAAAGGTATACGTTGACTAATCATGGTCAATAGAGTTCTCTCCTGTGTTATTTTATCCTTTTTCGGGCTTGAGAGACTAAATTTACGAAAAAGTACACCTATGGAGTTTCCTTAATTTTTTCTTCTGACTCCCTAAAATTGAAAAACACCAAGTTTCTCCTATACTGGACTCGTTAAAATTTAACAGTAAAGGACTTGTCGATTAAAAACAAGAATGAACCACTCCTTCTTAGGGTTCAATTTTAAACAAAGTTGGACTCATCCGAAGGATGAGCTTATATAACAAGCAAATGTTATCCTCCTCAAGCTTGTCAAAAATAAAGAGGTACTTGCCAGAAATGGTGGGGGAAAAGGAGAGAAAATGAATCCATTTGTCACACTTTGTTTAAAAAGGATTTTACCACTCTTGAACAAGACACTTTTTGTCGCACTTCTACCTGGGTTGGGAAAATCCTTTGCCTATCAGTTAATCAAACCATATTGAAAGTATTCAGCCAGTTTCTAGGTATTAGCTTAGGTCAATTGTCACCAAACCATCTGCAGTGTCATTATGTGTTCAAGAGGACAGTTCAAATAAACCATTCATTGCAAAAATTTGTCTCCATTCGCGTTGACCATCCCTGAGTCAGTCCTAGCAAATTATTTCTACAAAACTTGATCTAATGGTTTCGTGTCGTGGGTTTTCCTACGACGGATCACTTTATATCGATAACAGCTCATCATCTAGGAAGTTGATCTAGAATCCTTCGGTACCTTGGAATCTTCATGCCTTAATGGTAGGTTTCTCGCTTTTGATGAAAGGTTGCATCATTGACCTTCGATTGAACGATTCTATGAAATGTTCAACTTCAGATCATTTATTCACATTTCATGGATTGTACTGAGTACTTTGAGAGCCATTGTCATTATTGGTGGTTTCTCTCACACTTGTTAACAGTTCACATCATTGACTGGTAATAAAGTGGTTTCTACCATGTTCTACTTCGATACAATCAATCGCATGGATAGAATCGTAATAGTTCGATTAGCGGAAATCAAGACCCTAGATCTATTTTCCACCATCCAGGCTGCGAGGAGTTTTATTATTCATTATGCAGTAGACTACTTATAACATATGGCTGCATCCATACTGTGTCAACATTATTGATGTGATAGTAAGATCATTTCTACATCATCACAAGTTTTAGTTAGTATTTGATCTAAGTATGGGAATGCCTACCTCAGTGATGATATGTATATATATGTTTTGCATTGAATGTTTTTACAAGATTCTGACTGGGGTGTCCACAAGCTAATCCTCGAAATGATAAAGCACATCACTCTTCGAATGGTCTCATACTTCTCACTTTATGGGGAAATATGTTACACTAAAATTGTCACCATGACGTATTACTATCTGTATGGGTTCATCATTACTCATACAATACTCCCTTAGAGGTCTACAAACATCAAGTTCCTAAAACCAAGCCTTGAAATTGAGAGAAAAGCTTATAAAAGTCATAAAAATACTTGTACCGCACTTTCTCTTAGTATTACCTGTGGTGCCGCATCTGTTTCTTTTAGAAAATGCGGAATCGGCTGCACTTTTTCTTCATTTAAGGCGTGGTTCCCTGTAAAAGGTAAAGTGAAGGCAGAAGTAAAATTTGGAAGCCTAGCTGGTTTAATATGGAAGCTTCTAGAAGCAATTATTTGGTGGAAAGTTCACTCCTTTCATGTACATTCATCCCTCCATTAAAGGATCCTACCCCTTGGTATGTGGAACTTAATCCCTTTGAAAGAGGATTCTATCCCCTCTTATTTGGAGCTGCAACCTCTTCTCTTTTGCTATAAATTGAGGCCATAGTTCAACCTCAAGGAGAGTTAGGCTTTGAGATTTTTTTAGGAGAATTGCTAGAGAAACTCAGAATCTCTTAACTGATTATCATATGGGAATGATTACACACTCATGTGTATGTTAGTTGAGAGAGTGTAAAGTCTTGTCAAAGTAGAGGAAACACTTGTTCCAGACCCCGGAAGGACCTGTACAACATCAAGGCGAACACAGTTGTAAGGCTCATTTTTTCATTAAATATAATACAAATGGATCCTATTTTCTCAATGAGTTGTTTATTTAAATGGCTTATTTCTTGAATTCCTTGATCATCAAGATAGATTTATGGTTTATGAATTAGTCTATATTATGCAAGTGCTTCTGATTCTTTCATTTTTTTTATTGCAGATCCCAAAAGGAGACGTATTCAAAGCAATAGGAAAGAATACTACGATCAACGCTGGACTACAAGTAAGTCCTAAATCCTTCATTATAGATAATTCTAGATCAAATATAATCAAGAGAAAGTAGTTTACATCTGTCTGTTTGTTGCTAGTTATCATAGGATACTAGGGAGATCTGTCTTGTCTGCAAGAACGATTTATCCGTCCAAGACTCTTCTTATTTTTTCCTATACTTTCACTCTAAAAGGGAATTTTGTTAGAAAAGAGAGGAGGCCTAGATAGAGCCAAATGCGTCATTATAAACTAGAAATTGTCGAAATAGGATAAGTGATCATTCATAGTTGGTTTCCCCATTTGCATTTTGAATACTATATCCAAGAATATGCTATATAACCAATTTTGAAAAGATATTTTAGAGATAAAAATTCATTTATGCAAAGAATTCACTTTGGCGAAGCGAGCAGGTTATAAATCCCTCATTTACAAATCATATGGTATCAAAACAATTGAATTCTCAACCATGATGTAGTTGTTAGTAATTTGAAGATAAATCATACTTAGTGTCTAGTATGTGTTATATTCTTTCCATGACTAGTCCCACGTGCTGTACGTTGCGTTGGGCACAGCAGGGGGGTCACAGGGGGGGTGGCAGCGCCCCGACAAAAAAAAATTTGGTGTGCGGTCCCACTCATAGGCGGACCCACCCATGTTTTGTGCATGAGTTTGCACATGGTTTTGGGGTACGATGGTTTTCGACCCCTGGTATTTTGTAGATCCGGTCAAGGGAACTACGGTTATGTTCTAATCCAGGGTTAATGGATTGGGGTTTATGTATGCTTCGGCATGTATATATATATATGTTGTAACACTAAAAGGAATATAATGAAAAATCAATCCGGTCGTCCCGATTTGGGATCCAGGGGAAAATATCTGTGTTTATCTGTTTTATGTTTTATACTCTCGCTATTGTTTATTTTTTATTATAATGTTCGTGTGTAGATCATTTTTGTTCAGGGTTAAAACCTACACTTAGATGAAGGCATCCTAGTGACTAGATGAAAGGGAATCTACTTAAGGCGTAAATCATGGGATGTGATTGCACCTCGAGATAACTTTGAATAGTTTCTAAGAAATGTTACAAGCGACTCTAGAATGGGCACCCAATATCCCTCATTATAACCCTCTTTTTACACCTAATTATTCTAGTGGATTCATGGCCTATTATTGAAACTATTGGGTCCCTGTAATTTGTCATATTGGTAATACCTAATAAACAAGGGTAACATAAAACCAACTTTGGAGTCCCAATGCCTAGCCTTCTTGGACTCAGAGAGGGCTCTCTCTATATGTGTATAAAATATATAGCTTGACTGATTTAGGATGTTGATTTTAGGCTAGTTAAAATGATATGGATCATTTGTTTTGTTTTTGTTGGTTGCTTGTTAGGAAGAACAGATAGAGTAAGAGAATTTCAAACCATTGGGCTATGGATTCTATAAAAGGTTTGAGGATTACATCAATAAAGATCAAGGGTGTTCCACAAGGTAAGCTAACTAAACCAAATGGATCTTAATAGATTATATGGATGTGAAATGAACACTAAGTTGTGAATTTAGTAGCTTTAAAGGGAAATTAAGAATCCTTTAACATGTACCAGAACAAAAGCTTAGTGAACATAATCAAGAAAATGTTGGAGGACAATAAAAAGTCTTGGCACACAAAGCTGATCCATGCACTTTGGGCTGACAGATTAACTTTGAAGAAATCTATTCGTATGTCACCCTTCCAGCTTGTGTATGGTACAGATGCAATTTTTCCTAATAGCCTTGGTGTAACAGTTATGAAGTTAATTCAAGAGTTGCAGACTGAAGAAAATGACATAATCAGAAGAATAAATCAAACCATTCATCTTCAGCAAACCAGAGAGGAAGTGTATAACAAAGCATTGCAGAAGCAAGATAGTATCAAGAAGATCTTTGACAGAAGAGAAAAAGCCAGCAATTTCAAAATTGAGGAAAAAGTTTTAAAGTGGGACTCAAGAAGGGAAGAAAAGGGCAAGCATGGAAAATTGACAATCTATGGCTTGGCCCTTACTCTATTCATTCAGTCGCTGGTAATAATGCATTTTTCTTACAGGAACTGGATGGAACAGAATGGTTTGGGGGTCCTGTCAATGGCAGGATGCTTAAGCATTACTTCTCTTGATCCATTTTATGTTTTGAAGCCTTTTTATCTTTTTCCATTATGAATAGTCCATCCACCATTGCATTCAAAGTTATGAAAAATCAAAAAATACAAAAACAAAGAAAAAATGAAAAGAGGGCAGGAATGAAAACAAGAAAGGCAAGGCCCCATGCCAAGAAAAAGAGAAACAAATATGAAAGTGTGCAAGCTCAAATGCCACTCCTCAAAAATACACTTCTAGTTAGTCAAACTGTTTAATCTTGACTAAGTAGCTTCAATTTTTCTTCTGATAGGATAGTGAATTCGATTTTCCAAACTGTTTAATCTTGGCTTATCAGTAGATAGATTAGGTTATAAATTGAAGGTTCAAGCAAGTTCAAAATCTGAACCAAAGTTTCCAAAGGGAGATGACTCAAATCTATGTTAAATTCCGAGTCAAAGAATGTAAAGATCTGGTTCTAATCAGTTTAAAATATGAACCAGAGGAAAAGCAAAGACAACTCAAAAGCAAAGCAAAAACAAAGCTGTGAAGAAAAGAGAAGGCCATGATGAGAGACTTTCATATCTTAAGCCTTCCATTTTGATTTTAATTTTCTACAAATAATAATCTATGTGCAGCTTGTTTTTATGCCATAGATCACAGCAAGTCAAACAGCTTAATCTTGACTTGGCTGTTTTTAAATTTCTGTTGTAGAATTTAGAGAATAAAAGTTTGTTGGACAGTTTAATCCCAACATACAGTAGATTAGGTAGAGAATAATCTGAGCTCAACTGTTTAATCTGAGTTCAGGGAGAAATAAGGAGTAGAATTAGATTATTTTTTATGCTTTCAAAAGAATAAAATGTTGTGAAAAGAGTTTGCCAATCCAAGTGCACTCTGATGAAGAAAAAATGTTAGATCAATAGGATTGGGTAGGTAGAAAGTTGTATTGATGAGGTCCATTATCTTTTCATGACTGATGTTATCTTTCAGAGCAAAGCAAGATCATCCAACAAAAGAAAAGCAATCTAAAGGATCAGGCACAAGTCAGCCTCCCAGAGAAATCAACTCTGAATTCTTGATGCCTTCAAGAAGGCACCATCCCCAAGTGGAGCCACTGTTAGCCACCTATAAAATTTGATTATACCAAAGGTGGCTAAATTTGTTTTGAGCCTTCAAGGAACAATTTTTCCCTATCAAAAATTGTTGGCTCTTGAAGAATCTTGAAGGCCTCATGCCTCTCATTCAATTTTTCCCACACCGCCGTTTACATCCTAAAAACCTCCGAAATCCTACAAAATCCAAAATCCAATACTCATAAACATCCTTTCCTTTCCTTATCCTCAAAAGCTAACCTCCTCTTCTATTCCTCCATTTCCCCATGAAAATCCATCATTTCTATGTTTCTCCTTTTCCCCTCATCAAAATTCATTTTATAAGGTTGAAAACCCACTTTTTAACCTTACCGCAACCTTCATTTCCTTTGAAAAACCATAGAAAACGCATATTTTCTATGTTCTGGGCTTAAGCCCCCTCGGGCCAAGCCTCTAACCCTTTTTCGTCCATGCGCCCGAGCGCCAAAACTAAATGCTAAACCCGTCAGGCGCTTATCCGTTTAAATTTAATATTTCTCTGCCAAACCATTGAAAAACCTTTGTAAAATCGTTTTTTGGGTTTTAATTTATTTTCGGAAATTTTCCACCGTGTAAATGGTAGAGCGATCTCGACCGTCGATCTGCTCCGCAGATTGGATGATGCGGACCCCGACTTACCATGTGGTCCCTGCCTCCCATACACTGTTTTCCCAAAACCGGCAGTCTTTTCCGCACTGCCTTCAGGCCAAAGGCTGTTTTCTCCCGTCGGCCAGCGATTCCATACGCTGCGCGCCGCGTGTCCTTCGTACCATTTTCTAAAACCGTTGTCCCCGCGCATTAAAGTTTTCCCCCGCGCATTAACGTCCGGACCAGGGATGCCCAGCGAAATGGATCTCCGCCATCTGATCTGGGCCAACTCATCCAACGGTCAGCGCTAACCAGAGCTACGCGATGGGTAACGAAGGTGCACGCACAATAAATAGGCCATCGCCGCGCGGAAATCACATCTCCGCCGTCGATCTAATCTGATCGACGGTCCAAAACTCATCCTCCAGATTCCCTCCGTTTGACTTTCAATGCCCCCTGATTCCATCTTGACCATCCAAACTGATCGAGATCAACGGCGCAGTTTCACTATGGGGGTATGCCCCCAAGATTTTTCCTCCGTACATCCGAACCCCCATACTCATCCCCGACCGTCGATCTCGGTGCGAATCGACGGCTCTGATTTAATCCTCCTCCCCCCATGCTTTTTCGACCATTTTGAGATTAAATCCCAGCCGTTGGATGATGCCATCCAACGGCCCTCCTTCCTCCGCACATCCTCCGATGCAGATTTCCCCATAAACGCAGGATTTTTGTAACATTAGTTTGTTTTTTGCAGATTCCAAGGTTTTTTTTGCGTAAATTGAAGAAATTTTCGCAGGCCGAGGATGACGATCCTCTGGCCTTCGAATACATAAGGAAGTCGATCACCGGGTATAGATACACATGTTCCAGCAAGGTTTCATGAGCCTTGGTGCCGAATGCCCCAGTTAAACCTGAAAACATCAAATGGAGTGGAGAAAAAGAGTATTAGTTGCAGAAGACAGAGCGCAACAGAGAATTGATGGACAGATTAGCTAGGATTACAGCTAAGACAGTTATCAGTAGCCTAATCCCCAATCTAAAACATAGATTAAAAGAAAAACCTAAAGTGTTTTAGCAGAAAAACCCTCCACCACCACAGATGGAGGCGAATTGATTCCTCCCAGCGACTACAGTGCCACCTGTGCCTCAAAGTATTCAATCAAGAACAAAAGTTATTGATTGGGATCAGATATTTTACCCCGACACAGCCGAAGAGTTACTTATGCCAGGAATTTAATGAAAGAATGTCTGCAGAGTAGCCCTAACATCACACAGAGCCTCAAAGGTCAACAAAAGCTCCCTCCGAGCTTAATTAATAAGTGTAAACCAATTAATAGAGTGAAACACCTTTATAGTTTCTTCATTAAGCCTCCCAAGGGCCAAGAAAACATTAATTCTGTATTAATTGTATTTGAGATCTTTAATCATATCTCACCTCCTCATCCTTCTATAAATACTTCAGTAGAAGAGGAGTGAGGGGTTGGTTGTCAATGTAAATTGCTGAAGCATTGTAATGTGATTGAGCTGAAGACTTCTGTTGTAAATAGTGGTTTCACTGGCTCTTGGAGCTCTTCTTGTAACAGATAGGTTAGGTTGTGAAGGAAAGATGAATTAAACACTGGACTTGAAGATTGTAACCGGTTTGGAGCATCAATACAAGCTGATTTATGGGATCCTGGTCTATGCTGACGGTGATGTTATTCTTATTGTAACTTGTGATTTTGTTTTTGTTTTCATTATGTTTCGTTTTCTTCTGTAAAGAACAGTTTAAACAGTGTTAGGACCTACGCATATCAGTAACCTTCTCTGGCTGAGAAATCTTTATTTTAATGTTTTCCTTAAATTGTGTTATTTGGAGATGATTTAATTCAGATTCACGCATAGGAATGCTGGCGTTCCCTCGTCCTATTGTATTAGTTGAATGTCATTTCTAAATGTTACTTTCAGTATATGTTGTGTGAAGATGAACTAAGGAAGATATGGTGAGCCCTGGTCCCAGACTTGTTTGCATGATTATCTGAACGTTTCCCTTAGAATGTGTTAAAATCTGACTAGTTTCAAAGTAATTATCAAATCTTAGGCCATTCTGTGTTATCTATGTGATTGTCTTGAAAGTAACTAAGTAAAGAAGAGCTAGGAGAGGATTTGTGGTGCGCCTGGCCCGCTAGTTTCTACTCCAAAAGTTGCCTTCAAAGTTTCCCTTTGTTTTTTATATGTTTTCTATCAAAAGTATATCAAAGGCTGGATAGTTTCAAAGTACTTACCAGATCCTAGTTTGCTTCTGTGTTTTTCCTAAGTGCCTGGTCAAAGGCTAGCTAGTTTCAAATTACTTACCAGATCCTGGGTTGCTCTTTGTTCTGCATCTGTTTATTTTCCCCTTCTTAATGTATCACTCCATTCCATAAATCAAACCTTAAAGAGATCCTGAGGTATAGATGACTTGCCCCATAGACCACTCTTGAACCTGATTGTTTCAATTAAATCCCCTTATGACTCCATAGCCCAATGGACTGAAAACCTGCCATCATCTTTCTTCTTGATAAAAGCTTACTCTTTTTTCTTGCAACTTCTCACTTTTGAACCTATTTGCATATAGATCTTTCCGCCTCAGACAGCAACTATGTTCAACCATCCAAAAAACCAAACAAACCCTTGGACTTCATAACTAGCCTAATATTATTACCCCAAACTTCAAAGACAAATCCATCTTTGTACATACTGGAGAGATCCCTCTCCGGATTCAGGAGGGCTAGATCCTAGAATCCCAAAGTTGGTTGAAATGATGTTAACTCTGTGATCGGAATTTTGCCAATCTTGCTTATTACGGAGACCTAACATTTCTGGTGACTCCACTGGGGAATGAGTGTTTGTATAAAACCTTAGAGACCTCAGAAAACCCTTGATTCAAGAAAAATTTGTGAGTAAAAAGCAGCCTTTTCAAGTACTACCACAGAAATGGTAATCATGATGAAACTTGTTTGAATCAGTGACAAACTAGGTGAACCCTAGGATTCTTATAAGCTTTCATCTAACCTTAAAAAATCAGCTAGCTTAGCCATAAGAGTAGACTGTCTTTGTCTCATAACAGTAGCTAAGTTTTGAAGCAAAGGTAGCTTATTCTTAGAATCAACAAATGAAAAATAACTCAAAAAATACCAAAAACATTTCAGATTGGTGGTAAAACACTTGTTCCTACATTTCACTTACCATTGGATGTGTTTTACTTCATACTCTTAGACAGAGTCTGGAAAGGGCCAGGTAGCCTTCGGATCTCACCCT